>CM017440.1:12164622-12381310 GCA_007726485.1 Eragrostis curvula | reverse complement strand
CAACTTACTATTCCGCAATTAGAAGTGAAAAACTACAGAAACGATATAAGAAAGGCAGCAGAGCAAGACAAGGCAGCATATCAAAAGGTTTCCCTATTTCTTGTAAGGGACACGAGTATTTAATTATGACAGATCATAGTATTATTTTCATAAAAAAATTGTCATGTTCCAGTCCATCGGTTTGGATCAATTAGCATGAATGATGAATTACAAGGTGTAGCCCTCAGTGGTACACCACATAGGCATACGAGGTGAGAATATGGTGTTCGATTTTTATATTTGTGAATTATTATAAATTTTCCCTGAATTATTTTTTATTTCCCAAATTTATGTTTAATTCTGAATGTTTCCACAACTTATATTCATGAAATTACAGTTTCTGGTGAAAATCATGTGACATTAGTTAGAATGTCGCATCAATCAACAATTAGAGGCAAAATTTAAAAGCCACAATGGTTCTAAAGTAAATAGTGAACCTTCTAGATAAAAAATATAGGAGGCTGATGGATTGAGTGACAAAGCATAAACAACTTTAAACAAAAAGTGTGACTTTTGTGTTAACGGGTACTGGTGCCCCCTAGCAACTTCAACATGTTGCAACGTTTCAAAAATTCATTCAGAAATCAGGAACCAAAGGAGCAAAATGGTTAAAGATGTGTGTACCTAAATAACAGAATTCTATTGAAAACAACAGCATCCAACCCAGCAGTAGCTAGCAGTTCATCCTCTGTGCATCTCAGACTTTTCACGATCCAGCTAGTGGATGGAACAAATCTCTCCAACATAAAAGCCTCACGGAGTCGGTTGTGCTCCTCAGCAATCCTTCTTCCAAAATAGACCTTAACATTTGTGGCTGCTTCCTTAGGATAGAGTACAATGAGAAGAAGAGTACACACAGGCCAATGTTGATTCCAGCGGAGGTCAGAAGACCACCAACTTTCATCTCTTTCTAGAAATATGTGAGATCTAGCACTCCTGTCATCTAGATACAGAAAACTTCATTGTTCTGTTAGTGCCTGCAGGAAAGGAATAATAGATGAGATTTCACATATGTAGAAGTCTCACAGAAGTTAACTCAAGATAAAAATGGGTAATCCGATAAGTGAAATAGCGCATAGTTCTTCCTTGTACATGCACATGGTGGAGTAGTTATTGTAAAAAAATGTAAAATGGGAGGAGCACCATACAGTGATATTACAGAAACTAAGACGAAACTTCACAAAATACAACATTAGTACTATTCTTATTTTTATCTCATTGATCAGGAAAAAAAGAAGCATAACACTCAAATCACGTGAGTGATATAAAAAGAGCAATTCATTATAAAAGCAATAAAAGGAAGCGCAACGGAGACTGGTAGGATCAATTGTTCGTGAGATGGAATGTGATTGAAAGGCCAATCCTTCAGCAATCCGCTAGAAGAAAAAGTAAGGAATCTTAGAGAAATCTACTGAATATAAAATTGGAGAAATAATAAGTTGACCTAAATCCTGGAGACTTTTTTCTCAAATACGCAGGAGAGTTGCGCATGATTTCGTTAAGAAGAATAATACAGGAGACGTATAAACCCCTCCACACAAACGTACTCAAGACATTACATACAAACAGAGAACCTGACCAACACAGGGGTCCTGAAAACTAACTCTGAACGAGCAGACAGTACAGCAGTTTGCGGAACTCCAGAGCTCCAGCCATGAATAGTTCTCCAGACTGGAGATTCAATGAATCAACATGAATAGTTCATACTCCAGACTGGATCCAAGCTAGATAAAGCCTCAAAACATGAATTTTGTATAATGAGCATATTTTAGAATAGAACTTCCATTGAAGCAACAAACCTCTATCTTAAATCAAGACAGTAGGAACCAGAAATATCATGGTATGCAGCCTGGTATAAAGTTGGAAATTGGGGTAGTTCATTGTGAAATTAGGTTTAAAATAAGCCTACGTGGTGTGGGGTTCAAGATTTCAACTGTATAGTTAATTAATACTCAGTAAAAATCACCCTTGATTATTTTCAAGATAAGTTAACATTTATCTAGGTGGTACTGAAGGAAACCCCATTTAAAAAGTTTTTGGGGCAAATAAATGGCGAATTTATCAAACAATGAGTCGAGAGTGCGAAAGCAAATTGGTGTTATGAGTTTTTGCATGACTATTTAGCCTATGTGTTTTATGCAATCCTTGGTGTACTGTACTGGGGGGCTTATTGACCTTTTCTTGGCGTCGTGTTTCCCCTCACCTCGATCGACTACAAAATGCAGATCACAGCCTCTGTTGTTGTTACATGCATAATGCAGATCTGGCCACTTGTCTTAAACAAATAATGCAGATCTATCTTCCTTTAAAGAAGAAGAGTTGTCCCTGACCAATTAGAGTATGAATATCTCAGTATACCTGACGGGCCGAAGTACTAACTAAATAAAACCTGCAGTTAAATATACAAGGGGTTGACTGCAGCATGAAAAGTACAAAATGGTATCTGACAGTAGACACGAAGAATCTACAGAAAACAACAGAGCCGGCCCCAGTGTCATTTTGCCACAAAGAGGACAAAGATAAACTGAAATTCAGAACCAGCGGAAGGTTGCAACACTCCAACCGCCAGTCTCCTTCAGAAACGATTTTTTTTTTGTTCCACTTTTGTTTTGACTGAAAAAGCCAGTTCATAAACTAGAAGAGCCCATCGTGCAGGGGTGTCTGCCTCAAATTCAATAGTATATCGATGGCATCGGAGTTTCCCAATCCACCGAGTTCAGAACGTCGGGCCCCAAAATGCACTAAAATTGAAAATCAAACGCCAAAATCGCAATCTCGTAACCGCCGAATCGCTCCCATCCACGCGGATGGACGGACATTACTACTAGTTCGATTAACAAAATCTCTAGTGCGGAAAGCGCCAAGGCCGCGCGCCTCACTTCCGCTCGACTCGCCGCACGAGTAACCGGATTTCACAAACCGACACCAACCGCAAGCCAGGGGAGTGGGGCGTACCTCGAGAAGACGCTCGAACTCGACTCCGGAGGAAACCCAGGCCGGGCGAATCCGCCAATGCCGCTCGAACTCGACTCCCAAAACCCTACACACCATTCACCAGCGACCAAAATAATTCAGAAAAAAGGGTAAAAACGCAACTAACTAGAATCATCCACGGAGCATTGCGACCCAAGCGATCACCTCGAGTCGAGCGGCGACGGCAATGAACTGGAGACGACGAAGCAGGACGGAGCGGGGATTGGGGGAGTCGGGGATGCGGCCGCGATGGTTTGTACTGGTGGTGATGGTGGTGTTAGTAGAGTAGTTGGCGATCGCGAGGGGTGGGGGTTGGGGGAGGTCTGGTTGGTGGGATCGGAATTGGAAGTTTCGATCGGAAGGAAAGGATGGTGCTTGGGACGAAAAGGAAAGCGACGGGAGAGTAGCGGGGAGGAGTCAAAGTTGCTGCGGAAAAGTGGAGGGAGGCGGGCCCGCTCGGATATACCTGGGCTACGTGGCGTGGCGTGATTGGTGGATGGTAGGTATAAAATGACGCAGAGGATCCTAACGGAAACATGGCAGGACGAGTGGTGATTTTCTAATGAATTGAAATCAAAATTTTGGCATTTATGTGTTTCTAGTCACGTAGCACTGCCAGTCGAGTGGGTTCTTTTCTTGCTGTCAACTAGATGATATGTTAAATTCTTTTGCAAATAATTGAAAGTAGAATTAAGTGTGCGTATATACACCAAAGCGTTTCCACAATAGAATAGTCCTGGCCAACGGCCCGTGCCGTGCCGGCCGGGCTCGGGCCGCTGAGGAAGAGGCACGGCACGGCCCTTATAATAAACAGACCGGGCCGGGCCGGCACACGGGCCTTCACTTTAAGCCCAAGCACGGCCCTAGCCGTGTTACACGGGCCGTGCCGTGCCGGGCCGACCCTAGACTGAAAATGTAGTTATTTTCCTATTTTTTATTTTTAATGCAAAAAATGGCTAAACGGGCCTGTCGTGCCGTGCCGGGCCGTGCTACACGAGCCATATAGTGGGCTGAACGGGCCAGCCGCTAAACGGGCCGTGTCGTGCCGGCACGGCAGGCTTGCGCCTAGGCCCAAGCACGGCCCTAGACGGGCTACGGGCCGGCACGGTCCACTCACGCACCGGGCCGTGCCGTGCTCGGACCGGGCCAAAATTAGTGGGCCGCGGACCGGCCCTTTTAGCACGGCCCATATGGCCAGCTATACAATAGAAAGTTGAGAAGATTTATTGATTCGCAGAGAAAACAGAAATGCGGATCTACACAGCAGCCCGATGTTTGCAACTTGAAGGTTCATAGTAAACGGTCTCATCTTTTTAGTATCCTAGGGAACTAATAATTATGTTCAGGTAGGGCAAATTGCAAGTTGCAATTATTTGATAAAAAAGCACGTGTATTTGCGAGGATTATTCTCTCGTTGAAAATAATAATGATAGGTTGAAGATGCAAAATGTTCCACATGCATATGTGATTTCAGATTTTTGGCCAACTTTGAATCATCGAATCAACCACAGAAAAAAATCATTCGATCTCCTATCAAAGTGAGCAAACTAAACCTAACCTTCACATTCCACGCACCCGTTTTCGAACAAAGTGGCTAACCATAACATTGATCATATCATACCCATCTTCGATCAAACGTGTAAACTAAACCTAACATTCATTGTCCACTAGCCCGTCTTTTATCAAAGTGGCTAACTTCGTATCGGTCACCTTACCAACAACCACCCAACAACCATTGGAACAAATAGTATCAGACTGCTAGGTTTGCATTGTCACATGTTCCTCAGAACCTTCCTTTCTGATCCCAAAATCGAGCATATTTGCTCTTTGGATTGTGTGGAAAAACCATTTGATCCATTGCCAAGACGTCTTTTGCTAGCACCATCACAAGTCATTTCACTTTGACCTAGTCATCTGGTGGGTGGAAAAGCAAAGGACTATGTCATCTCGAAACCGAACAAGTTGTGTATGTTTTACAGCTACGTATGACTTATGCCTAACTCCACCCATCAGGTGAAACAACAATGAAGAATTCATTCACACGCACATCATGTCAAGTTGGGCCATAATGTAGTCATATGAAGCAAAGCCCTACACACAAGGTTTTTCTACATATGAAGAGTGTAGTTGTGGCTTTGTGGGGCAAGCTAACTTTTATGTACGATCCATTTTTATGGCAAGTTGAATATGTTATTTAACAATTTTTGAAGGAATATATTAGGATCCCCTATAGAGGACGTTATCCATAGCTTTAGGTAGCGTGGCCCAGTAGCCCACCAATCATACATGGAGCCCACCAATCACATACTTATATTGCCCTAACATCTTGAGCGGCCTTTAGCAGTTTTTGAAATACAATCCAAAATTTTGAATAATAAAAATGTTGAAATGGAGTACAAACAAGGTTGAAAAATGTCACAAACAATATTCAAAACATTATAGAAGGCAAAGACCTTTTTTTTACATGAAAACAATAGGAGAGGCTCCCATTGGCCAAAAAAAAAAAGGCTGTACAAACAAAGAACCAAAAAGAAGATAAACAAAGACCAAATAGGAACTAAAAACAAGAAGACAATGCTCAACATTTGATGATAAGTATTTCAAACGTAAATGTTTCATAAACATGTTGAAAGAGTACAAGGGACATTTGATATCGGTAGAAGACAAATGTTGAAAAATCCAAATCAACTCCTCGCAATCCAACCCGATGCTGATAGCGGTAGCCTCTTATCATTCCGCAAGTTTTTTCGCATGAGCTCACAAATTTCAAAACATGTTGCCTCGAACCCAAGAGCGTATAAGACCACAAATCAAAGGTATCCAAGCCCAGTGGACCTTGAAGCCCGTGTTAGATGTGCATCCCATCGCTTGTCCTCTTGAGCTTTCTTGTGTCCAAAGAGGCAAATATGATTCTTTTGGATTTTTCAAAATTTAATTAGTAATGACATGGGATAATTCGTTATCCACAGCCAAGTCAAAAGAAATAATTTGAGTGAATAAAGTTGCACTTTGATTTATTATTCATGATTGGTAGTTGTTAGCACTAAAAACAGTTAACAGATATCGAGTGCCCCTCTCTCTGTCCTAGTTTCACAAACTTTTCTCTTTTCATGGTGGCAACTTTCCATATGAAAACCTGTGGAAGGATTTAATTTGCTAGAGAGCGTATGCAAATGTGGTCGGAGTTTGACCGGTTAAATTGTTGTTTGCTGAACATGTGCAACTATCCATTGTACATTTCTATGCAGCTACTACATGTCTGGTTGCTCTGCCCCACTTACGATTTATTTTTTATTACCGCTAATTAAATTGATCAAGCCTTGACATATCGAGCATTCTTTGAGAGCCTTAACTTTTTTGTGTAGAGTGTTGTCGACATGATGCACACGCCAAGAGATTCCTAACATTTCCCTACAGTTTTATTTGAGTGGCCAACAATCTTCCTATTATTTAGTACTGTTCTTAATGGTCGATAGGTGTAAGGATCACGGAGTACCGAGGAGGGGGGGGGGGGGGGGGGGGGGTGGTGAATCGGTACTCACTTTTCACTTTCTTCGGTACGATACTTTAGCAACCTAATATCAAGCTAGGTGGTGACAAGAAGCAAGCGATGCGCACACACTAGCAAAACTAGCAAAGAGCAACCCTGAAAAAGTACCCTAAAGAATTTGCGTAAGCAAAGCACCTAGCTAGGGTTTTTGTTCAGCGGCGGTCTCGCATGACCAGAAAAACACAAACAAGAAGGCCAGGTTCAACTCGGCCGCAGATGGAAAAAAACGTTCGTAGCGGCGTGATGGCAAGCTGCCTGACGAGGATCTGTCGCACTCTTCATGCACGGAGCCATGGAGCAACGAATATCAAGATCAATAATCGAAGCTGCGCTGCCGTGAACAGCAATGATGCCGGCAACGAGGAATTCGATCGGTAGAAGAGTCACTAATCACGATGCCGATGTAGTGTAGGAGACAAACGCTGCTTCCGGGATACGTGGAGCGGTACGTATTCGTTAACCCAGTCCAATTTTCCGTATTGGAATTGTACACTACCGAACAGCAAAAGTATCCACGTATTGCTAGATGAATTTGCTTGCATGCCTTGCCGTTTAATTAGCACTGCAGTTTGGATCGGTGGCGGCGTACGCATGCCTTAAAAAATCAGAGGACTCCCATGATCAGGATATGAATCTTCAAGCAGAAAAGTAATTCTTTATTTGAGGAACCAACGATGAACCAGTTGTGTGCTGCCAGGTATCAGATAGACACCTCCGTAATTTTCTCCGCATATTAAATCATTCTGCTTCTACACTAAGCAGCAAAAACTACAAAGGAACAGGGGAACAAAAAAGAAACTAGGGCCAGTCCTAAGACATTAAAAGATTAATTGATGGTCCTCAGCAGTGGTATTTCAATGGATATTTGAGAGAAACTTTTGTTTCTGCCTCAGGGACACATGGTGTTTGGAAAGTAAGACGTTCAGATGATTAATTAAGGTGATTCTCTCTCTCCTTTTCAAAATTTATCAGTTTTCGAATATTTACCGTGGTAATCATAATGGGGACAGATAGATAGGATTTAGAAATAGGTAATAATAGGGTATTTTAGCCTATTTTCATAATGGTATAGGTGGGTAATTTTAATCATGTTACATCTAACGGCCATTATTATCAAACACTCAATTCAATGTCGGATGTTTTGCCTTTTTGTGAGGAATTTGTAGGATTTTTCTCTGATTAATGTGAAGGTTTCAAAAAAACCCTCCAATTAGTAAATATAAGATTCCGTGGGGAAAGTTACGAGTCTTGTATAGCAACAACTAGTTGTAACAGATGGTTTCTCTATAGTTATAAAAGGTCATAGATGCATACCAAACAATTAATGTCAACATCGATTGAGGTCTTGAAAAGGCATTTCCTAAATTTCAAACTTTCAAACTGGCGATGCTACCTACCTTTACTGACATTCTACCTAGCTTAGTAATATGTTGGTCACCAGAAAACCGATCGATGGTCAAAAAAAAAAAAGGTCATAGATGCATGCAGAACACCGTAAAAAGTCAAAACCGATCGAGTTTTTGAAGAGGCTGTTCCTAAAGTTCAAACCTTTTTACCGGCCAACGTCGGTAAGCTGCAGTGCCCGGCCGGTGCCCACGTTCGGATGAAGGCGAACTTGCGGCTCCGAGAAGACAAAATCGTTCTACTCCATCAACGATTTTAATTAGCATCTGTGATGTCACTGTCTGGAACTACAAGTGCCGACCCATTTGACTAGATTATCCATTTCTCCGTGACGTCCTTTTCGTCACGTAGCGTTCATAGGTGTAGCGACGTAGCGTGTAGTCAAAAGTCATACTGATCGATCCAGATGCTTTGCGGATCGCAACCATGCACTTCAATTGCTCTTTCCATCGTTACGTCCATCTCATATTCTCGAAATCTCTTCGAGCAGGTAGCTCAAGAAAAGTTGGCATCTTAGAGTAGCCAGCGAAAAAATCAATATGTTCGTAGTGATGAGTAGGACCTCCTTTACACGGGAAGCTCGAGCTGGCAGTCGAAAACTACCGAAAGCTAGGACGATCGAATATGTTCTCCTTGTTGATCTGTCCATTAGAATATGTCACACCTTTTCCTACCTAATTCATGCTACTACTAATATTACAACCTTTTGGGTTTAGACTCCTAAGCTTGTGCGAATCCACCTTTCGCAAACCGCAAAAGGAGAAAACGAGACCTCATTTTCCCGGACGGTGACTTTCTTGTTTCGGCAATACAATACGCATCCTTTCATTTTGCTTAACGCACTCCCTGACTGCCCTGATTCGTTGCAGTTAATTTGCGCGAACAAAAAAGAAGCCAACGCGGCACAATGGATCCGGAACCGAAGATCTGTCGAACTTGGGCACCTCAATCTCCATATGCTCCTTTCTTTTGTTTTCCTGTCGATATGGCGCGCCGTATGCCGTGATTCGTGAACACGCGCACGGCATGCAAGCAACGCATGCGCACCGGTGGGGCTGGTCCATAGACTCAACTAAGTATCTACTCTACACGTGCTTAGCCCGTTGTCCAACTCATGGTAGCCAGTATTGTACTCTATCATCTGTGCTGAAGGACCGAGAAGGCGACCAGAGGGGGTTGAATGGGAGCCAATAAAATTCTTGCAAAGAACTTAGCCTATGTCCAACCCACCTCAAAACAACCACCAAGATCACACACACACATGGAACGTAATGTGTTGACCCTAGAAATGGTTGTGGAAGAAATAGAAACACTTGAGGAAGCAAATCATGCAAAGACACACTCACAAAGATGATCTAGAAAAGTCATAACAGAAACCTCCCATCGGATAGTCCGGTAACTTGTCGGATACTCCGGGCAACATCAGAGACCTCCCATCGGATACTCCGGCAAGTTGTCGGATACTCCGGGCCACTTCAGAAACCTCCCATCGGGCACTCTGGCAAGTTGTCGGATATTCCAGGCCACTTCAGAAACCTCCCATCGGATACTCCGGCAGTGTGTCGGATACTCCGGGGGTGTCAGAACAGCACGCGAAAGAACTCAAAAACGGGAGCTCCAAAACTCGAAATCCAAACAAACGACCTCCAAAATTCATGAAATTTGAACCATAGCTTCACGGTGAGATGGTGAACCTCATCCAAAAGGATCCATACCAAAAGATCAAGAAATCCCCACGAATTTTGGATTCTACCGAGGAACCTAGGGTTTGAGAGAAACTTCACAAATCCATGAAATCGAAGGTGCTCGTGCCTTGGATTTGGTCAAATATCCATAGAGAATTGTTCTAGCATGTCATGGCACCAAGATCCCCCAACCAATCCGCCCCAAAACACGTCACACAAGAGGAATCGAAAATCCCACGAGAATACCTCCGAAAATAGGGAAAAAGAGAAATTCGGGATCTAGAGGATGAGGAACAACTTAAGCACGAAAATGAATCTCATTTTATTGATTCAAGGTAGCCACGTACATGGATACAAGGCTAGGAAACCGTCCTCATCCTCCTACTCTTTGGAAGAACAAAAAGTTGTCTCTCACACAACCTCTCCTCTCCTCTCTCCCTTGAAGCTCCTCCTAGCTCTTCAAAAAGAAACCCTAACTCTTGACTTGGTGGGAGAAGCTCTCCTCTCCAACCAGCCATCTCCCTATCTATAGACATTTCGGAATGACCAAAATGCCCTCCACTCAACACACACTCCTATCTACCACAAGGGGCAAAGTCGTCTGACTTTTTCTCCTTCGCCCGAACGACATCGGGCCCTTCACGTCTTTGCTTCGCCTCGACGCAACCTTCGCGATGGTGCCACGTGCACCACCATCCGCCACTGCCGGTTTTGAGGCCCAAACCGGGAAACCGTCGGCCACCGGTTTTGAGGCCCAAACCGGGAAACCATTCACCGCCAGTTTTGAGGCCAAACCGCGAAACCGTCCATGCTTCTTGTCTTCTCCACGTGTATGGTGTGGATCACCCTTGACCTCACCCGGCCTCTCGATCGTCCGGCCCCAAGTCCCCGCTTGGTCCCGATCCTCCCGCCGTTGACCATCAAGTTGACTCCATTGACCTACACATCATGAGACAAGCAAACACATTTCTCCTTCTCCTCCATTCTTCCCAACACCTTCACCATCTCCGGTTAGCCATAAACATAATCATGCACATGCTTATACAATCCTCAAAATCCCGCATTTCAACCCAAACTCATGTCCAAACCAAATCAACTCCAATGTCAATTACTCATCATCATTGTGAACCATGGCACTTCTCAACATGGTTCCTCAATCTCCCCCTTGATGAGTACATTGACAACAACACCAAAGCACACGAACTTGAGTTTGAAAAGCGAAACCAACAAGGCTCACCACATGGTCAAAACCAAGGAGAAGGTAGAAAATGACCATCTAGTAGCAAAGGATCACAAAAGCCAAGCGTTGGTAAAGAAAGCGTCTCAATGTCACGAAGATCACAAAAGACTCAAGAAAAAAGGTCGAACTCGATGACTTGATGAAATGCTCCCCCTCAAATTGTGGTACTTCTCATGCAATGCAAAAGATGTTCTCTAGGTGTCATTTTCTTAACTTTGGGATTTTGACATTATTGTGCATGACATCCCATGAAATCTCTCCCCCTTTGGCAATGAACTCATCAAGAATATAAGAGAGCCAAAAATGCAATGCATGAGGATGGAACTTACGAAAGCCTCAACAATTATGCCAATCAAGCATTTTTCATTGCTATGACCCAAACATAGAGCATTGAAGTGTAAAAGCATGAGCGCACAATCATACAAAGGCCGTAATAGAGAGAATGACACAAAGGCAAAGAGCTAAGCAAGCTAAGCAAGAAGATTGAATTGCGCAAGATAGATTCAAACTTGCTATATCAAGATGAAAGCTGCCACCACATGTATAATTACCGCTATCCAAGGCAAAACAAGCATTAAGTGAATCAATGAACACTAGCTAGTGTCAATCTCAACTGAAGCAACAAGCATTCGGAAAGAAGTGCTTTGACAAACGCTCACATATGCAACAAAGACTCAATTTGATCAAGTGAAGATTCCAAGCTTTTGCTTGTCTTTTATTTTTGATCCTCAAGTAACCCCTTATCCATGCGGAGGGTCGCACGACTGGTTACGGCAAACACCCCGAGGCATCAAGGCACCGTATTGGACTGATAGCATTAAGAACAAAAGATCAAATTGATTTTAGAAATTAAGCACAAGAGCAAAAGAGAGCATGCCTTTTGGCAAAAGGAACATTTGTTCCCCCAAAGTCCCATCATGAGCTAAACATTTGCAAAGACCAACCCCCAAACACAAGTTGCCGAAGCCAAGACATTTTCTAAGCTAGCCTTAATGCAAGTCTTGACAAGTATAGAAGAAAGTATACATGTGGTAAACAAGACAATGGCATGCATAGATCATAAGATTCACAAACTGCCAATTTTCACCTTTGAGTTTAGCATGAGAGCTCAAAAAGCAACTATGCCAAGCCATCTAAAAAGCCTACGTTTATAGAGTTTGCTACTACAATCACACAACATAGCTCAAACTCAACCATAGAAACAAGAAATACAAGAAGGCATAAGAGGTGAAGCTTATCTAAAAATGCATATGTTACAAGATGCATATCTTACATGATGAGATGCAAAGCAATAAAAGTAAGATACATATGTACAAGAAGAGTAAGATATCAACTCCCCCTCAAATGATGCCATAGGGATGGCAAACACCAAGCTCCCCCCGAAGAAAAGCAAATCTCGAAGCATCTAGGGGCTTGGTGAAAATGTCGGCCAATTGGTTATCGGTGTCTATGTATTTGAGCTCTATGTCACCCTTCTCCACATGGTCTCTCAAGAAGTGAAATCTCACATTGATGTGTTTGACTTTACCGTGTTGGACGGGGTTCTTGGATAGGCAAATGGCACTAGAGTTATCACACATGAGTGAAACGCTCTTGTAACTCAACCCATAGTCTCTCAAGGTAAAGATCATCCATAGAATTTGTGAGCAACAACTAGCGGCAGCAACATACTCGGCTTCGGTTGTGGATTGGGCTACACTAGATTGCTTGCGAGAAGACCAACAAACAAGAGAAGTACCCAAGAAATGGCAAGTACCCAAAGTGCTCTTCCTATTAACTCGACACCCAGCAAAATCCGCATCCGAATAACCACAAAGAGCAAGAGAAGATGATGCAGAATACCAAAGACCGAATTCAAGGGTATATTTGAGGTACCTGAAGATGCGCTTCACCGCTTGACGATGAGAGATCCTTGGTGAGGATTGGAAGCGAGCACAAAGGCACACCGCAAAGTGTATGTCAGGGCTTGTCGCCGTCAGGTACAAGAGAAAGCCGATCATGCTCCGGTACTCCCTTTGGTCCACGGCCTCACCATCTTCATCTGGATCAAGCACGGTCGTAGTGGCCATCGGTGTTGACATTGGCTTCGCATTGGACATGTCGAACTTCTTCATGAGGTCCTTCGTGTACTTTGTTTGGTGGATGAAAGTACCTTCCTTGCATTGCTTGATTTAGAGACCAAGGAAGTAGGTTAGCTCACCCATCATCGACATCATGAATTCACTCTCCATCATTGCCTGAAACCTGGACACAAGAGCATGAGAGGAACCACCAAAGATGATATCATCCACGTATATCTGAACCATTAGGAAATCATTGCCATGCTTGAGGGTAAACAACGTTTTATCAACACACCCCGTCACAAACCCGCGCTCTAGCAAGAAGGTCTTAAGCCTAGCATACCAAGCCCTAGGCGCTTGCTTTAGCCCGTACAAAGCCTTTTGAAGCTTGTACACTCGGTTAGGATACTTGGTATGTTCAAAGCCTGGTGGTTGTTTGACATAAACCTCTTCCTCTATGTAGCCGTTTAGGAAAGCTCTTTTGACGTCCATTTGGTATAACTTAAAGCCCTTAGACGCAGCAAAGGCAAGCAAGATCCTAATGGCTTCTAGACGCGCTACCGGAGCAAAGGTTTCACCAAAGTCTAAGCCCTCCACTTGGCTAAAACCCTGAGCCGCAAGTCTAGCTTTGTTTCGCACAACTAGACCATCCTCACCCTGTTTGTTTTTGAAAACCCATTTGGTTCCTATGACATTCACATTGGGAGGAGGCTCAACAAGGGTCCAAACTTTGTTTCTCTCAAAGTTCTCTAGCTCATCGTGCATGGCATTGATCCAATCGGAATCAGAAAGGGCGTGTCCAACATCTCGGGGTTCAAAGGAGGCAACAAATGCAGAGTTTGTAAAGCATGAGAGATGTGCAGACCTTGACCTTGTAGTCCTCTCATTGAGATTACCGATCATTTGTTGGGGAGGATGTCGGCGTTGAATGTGTCGAGGGGCCTCTCTCTCGGAGTGGATCTCCCCCTCAACAACAGCTGGAGCTGGCTCGACAGCAGCCGAAGAGGATGTAGAAGCCTTGGGACCCTCTGCTGGAGTAGTGGAAGCAGGGACCGGCTCAGGAGGGGGTGAAGTAGCAGGAAGTAGTGGTTCTTCCTCATCTTCATCTAGAGCCGGTAGGTCACCTTCTACAAGGATGCTTTCCTCCATTTCCCTGTCACCTGCAGTTTCAACAACACCACTTGCACAAGAGATTGATTCATCAAAGGTTACATCGCAGGATTCCACGATGGTGTTAGATTCCAAGTTTAAGACTCTATATGCATGACCATGTGGAGTGTAACCAAGAAAAATGCCATCAGAAGATCTTGGCTCAAACTTATCTAAATTACCACGCTTGAGGATAAAGCACTTGCAACCAAAAGCACGCAAATGAGAAACACTTGGCTTCCTCCCAAATCGTAGTTCATAAGAGGTCACATTAAGAATTGAGCGTAAGAAAACTCGATTGGAAACATAGCGAGCAGTGCTAATGGCTTCAGCCCAGAACCACCTCGGAGTCCTATTCTCATCAAGCATCGTCCGGGCCATCTCAACCAAGGTTCTGTTCTTTCTTTCAACAATGCCATTTTGCTGAGGAACACGAGGTGCAAAAAATTGATGCTCCAAGCCATGCTCAAGACAGAAAGCATCAAAGGAGGAGTTCTTGAACTCGGTGCCATTATCACTACGAATAGCTCGTAATGCACCAGGAAGTTCCTTGAACAACCTCGAAGCTAAGCTCCGAAAGTGTTGAAACACTTCATCCTTACTCTCGAGAAAGAAGACCCATGAGTACCGAGAAAAGTCATCAACAATGACAAGAACATACCACTTCCCACCCGCCGAGCGAACCCGGGAAGGACCAACGGTGTCCATGTGAAGCAATTCCCCAGGACGCTCAGTCATCACCAATTTGATTGGTGGATGAGAAGCGGCAACCATTTTCCCATGACGACAAGGAGCACACACAAGGTTTTTCTCAAACTTGAGCTTTGGCAATCCTCGGATCAAACCTAAGCCACTCAAGCGACAAAGCAAATCAAAACTCATGTGACCTAGTCTCCTATGCCAAATCCAAAGCTCGGAAGAAGGTTGAGCAATCAAACACTTATGAGAGCCATGAGAAATGGAAAAGTCAGCTCGAAAGACTCTCTCAACACGAGAAATGTTGCAAACCAAAGAACCATTGGAATCAAGAACACGAGAGGCATTCCTCTTAAAGCGCACTTCATGACCATCATCAAGCAATTGAGAAACAGACAACAAATTATACTTGAGATGCTCTACCAAAGCCACTTCCTTAAGAGTAAAGGAATCATTTATCTTGATCACGCCAACGGCCTTTACCTTTCCTTTCATGTTGTCCCCGAAAGTTACATAGTCAATTTGCTTCACGGGGGTGAGGCTGGAGAACCATCTAGTATCTCCGATCATGTGGCGCGAACATCCGGAGTCCATCAACCACTTATCCTCCAAGCCTCCATCTGCCACCTACATAGAACGAGAAAGAGAGATCGAGGGCTTAATGCTGGGGTTAGAAAGAAAACTCTTAGGAACCCAGCACCTCACCACACGACCTGTAGAAGTAAGAATAGTTCTATGCACTTCATCATTGGACCGCACAGGACGAGTACCACGATAGGGACGACGTGGACCGTCAAAGCGTCCAAACTCAAACTTTGTGTCACGGGGATAATGGTCATATGAGCGATAACCATACCCACGCTGGGGACGAACACCACGATGGGGAAAACGTGAGCCATCAAAGCGTTGTGACACAAATCTATTGTTCCGTGAACCAAAGTCATATGGAGGATGACTATGTCCACGATGAGGCGAATAGTTGACATAAGAATGATGGATTGCATTCTTAGCCAACTCAGCTTGCCTCCTTTCAACCCTTTTTCTCCTAAAGCAAAACTCATCCAAGTGACCACCCCGACCACAAAACATGCAAGTGTAAACATTCTTGGGATTAGGTTTTGGTTGTGTAGGTGGTTTGGCTTGTTGTTGTTGCTTCTTGACTTCCTTGGGTTTGTAAGATGGCTTTGGATTTGATGGGTAGTAGGTGTCGGTGGGCTTAAGTTTCTCACTCTCATCTTGCTTGTTGGAGCTTGGCACAAACTTACCCACATTCTCACTTTCCTTTTCACACCTCTCAAAACCCAAACCCAATCCGGAAGAGGAACCTCCCTTAACCCTTGTCAAGTCACTCTCTATCATCTCTTCACTCACTTTGGTTCTTGTGAGACGGGTTGTGAGGTACTCATTTTCTTGGGCTAGCTTTTGGTTCTCATCTTGGGTTATGAGCAAATTTTTCTTAAGAGACGCACACACAATGCAAGGTGGTGGTGTGGCACGTGAACCAACTTGTAATTTAGCCTCTAGCTCTTTGACCTTGAAAAATTGACTATCCAAGTCACGAGAGAGCTTAGGGCACTTCTTGCAAGCACCAAAGAGAGTTGGTCTAGCTTTGAGCTCTTCAAGCTCCTTATTGGCACTCTCAAGTTGACCGGCAACTTGAGCATGCACAACCTCCCTAGAAGCTAGATCATTCATCACAACTTGACAAGACTCACACTCAACCACAATCTTATCATCAACCTTAGACTTAAGTGAAGCAAGTTCAACATGAGCACTTTCTAGTCTAGACTTGAGGTTTCGGTTCTCACGTATGGCATCGCAAATTTTCTTATCTTGCTTCACTAGAACCTCACCTAAATAATCAATTTTAGAGCAAAGTTCTTCTCGAGATTGTGATACCTTGCTTGTGTCGGAGTCGGAGTCATACGAGGCATCCTCCTTGGCCATGAAGCAAAGGCCGGTGAAGTCGGTGCTCTTCTTCTTGTCCTTTGGCTTCTCCATCTCCTCCTCCGCACTTGAGATGTCGTCGCTTGAAGAGAAGTCGACGTCGCTTAGCGAGGCAACAAATGCCCTTGCCATCGCCTTGACCATCTTCTTGGAGGTCTTGCCTTTCTTGGAGAAGTGGTTCTTCTTCTTGTGTTCATCGTCGTGGTTGTCGTGGTGGTCGAACTTCTTCTTCCGCTTGGGGCAGTCGGCGATGAAGTGTCGTGGATCACCACACTCGTAGCAACCGCGTGAGTCACCACCTCTTCTCTCCCTTCGGTTGTTGTAGAATCTCTTGAACTTCCTTGTAAGCAAAGCAAGCTCCTGTTCGGGTATGGACTCCATCTGTTCATCGGAAGCTGCAACCAAAGAAGACAAGGCAAACTCCAAAGAAGACATGTGATGTGAGGGGTTAGTTCCATTCAAAGCATCATCACGTGAACTAGAAACCAAAGCCATGCTAGAGGAGGCACCATGATTGGGCCTAGATTTCCTAGCAAGCTCATGTGACTTCAACTTGCTATACAATTGCTCACAATTGAGGGTGTTGAAATCCGAAATTTCCTCCAAAGCGGAGATCTTCACACCCCAAACATTTTCATCAAGAGAGTAAAGCAATTGTTTAGCTCTTTCATTATCGGTGTAAGCAAGATTACCACAAGCTCTAAGATTGCAAACGATAGCCTCAAATCTAGCAAATGTGGCATCTAGAGATTCTCTAGGTTTTTGAGCAAAGGTTTGGTATTGCCTATTGTAAGAGTCCTTACGCATAGACTTAACTTGATTGGTACCCTCATGGTACGTGCAAAGAGTCTCCCATATAGCATGAGCGGTATTAAGATGAGACACACGATCGTACTCATTCCTACCAAGAGCAGATAACAAGATATTGACAGCTTTAGAGTTGTTATCAAAGAGTGTTACCTGCCATGGGCCGCCTCCATGTTCTCGGGGATCACGTAGTTTGTTTCAACGATGTTCCATATGGGGTACCCTTGGCTCAATAGATAAGCCTTTGTGCGAGACTTCCAATAGGGAAAGTCTTCCCCATTGAAGAGCACAAGCTTGATCGCACCTTTCTCCATGTCGCCTTCGGATCACAAAGCCGGTTAAGGCCAACACGTGATCAAACCGGCTCTGATACCAATTGAAGGACCGAGAAGGCGACCATAGGGGGGGTGAATGGGAGCCAATAAAAATTCTTGCAAAGAACTTGGCCTATGTTCCAACCCACCTAAAAAACAACCACCAAGATCACACACACACATGGAACGTAATGTGTTGACCCTAGGAATGGTTGTGGAAGAAATAGAAACACTTGAGGAAGCAAATCATGCAAAGGCACACTCACAAAGATGATCTGGAAAAGTCATAATAGAAACCTCCCATCGGATAGTCCGGTAACTTGTCGGATACTCCGGGCAACATCAGAGATCTCCCATCGGATACTCCGGCAAGTTGTCGGATACTCCGGGCCACTTCAGAAACCTCCCATCGGATACTCCGGCAAGTTGTCGGATATTCCAAGCCACTTCAGAAACCTCCCATCGGATACTCCGGTAGTGTGTCGGATACTCCGGGGGTGTCAGAACAGCACGCGAAAGAACTCAAAAACGGGAGCTCCAAAACTCGAAATCCAATCAAACGACCTCCAAAATTCATGAAATTTGAACCATAGCTTCACGGTGAGATGGTGAACCTCATCTAAAAGGATCCATACCAAAAGATCAAGAAATCCCCACGAATTTTGGATTCTACCGACGAACCTAGGGTTTGAGAGAAACTTCACAAATCCATGAAATCGAAGGTGCTCATGCCTTGGATTTGGTCAAGTATCCATAGAGAATTGTTCTAGCATGTCATAGCACCAAGATCCCCCAACCAATCCGCCCCAAAACACGTCACACAAGAGGAATCGAAAATCCCACGAGAATACCTCCGAAAATAGGGAAAAAGAGAAATTCGGGATCTAGAGGATGAGGAACAACTTGAGCACGAAAATGAATCTCATTTCATTGATTCAAGGTAGCCACGTACATGGATACAAGGCTAGGAAAGCGCCCTCATCCTCCCACTCTTTGGAAGAACAAAAAGTTGTCTCTCACACAACCTCTCCTCTCCTCTCTCCCTTGAAGCTCCTCCTAGCTCTTCAAAAAGAAACCCTAACTCTTGACTTGGTGGGAGAAGCTCTTCTCTCCAACCAGCCATCTCCCTATCTATAGACATTTCGGAATGACCAAAATGCCCTCCACTCAACACACACTCCTATCTACCACAAGGGGCAAAGTCGTCCGACTTTTTCTCCTTCGCCCGAACGACATCGGGCCCTTCACGTCTTTGCTTCGCCTCGACGCAACCTTCGCGATGGTGCCACGTGCACCACCATCCATCACCGCCGGTTTTGAGGCCCAAACCGGGAAACCGTCCGCCACCGGTTTTGAGGCCCAAACCGGGAAACCATTCACCGCCAGTTTTGAGGCCAAAACGCGAAACCGTCCATGCTTCTTGTCTTATCCACGTTTATGGTGTGGATCACCCTTGACCTCACCCGGCCTCTCGATCGTCCGGCCCCAAGTCCCCGCTTGGTCCCGATCCTCCCGCCGTTGACCATCAAGTTGACTCCATTGACCTACACATCATGAGACAAGCAAACACATTTCTCCTTCTCCTCCATTCTTCCCAACACCTTCACCATCTCCGGTTAGCCATAAACATAATCATGCACATGCTTATGCAATCCTCAAAATCCCGCATTTCAACCCAAACTCATGTCCAAACCAAATCAACTCCAATGTCAATTACTCATCATCATTGTGAACCATGGCACTTCTCAACATGGTTCCTCAGATATAAAACTAATAACATCAATTTTTGTTACAAAAATATTTTAATAGTTTTATCTTTTGTCAAAGCTAATCATGCCTACAGAGAATTCATCTTACATAAATGGACGGAGGGAAATTTTTTTTATTTATTTATACCACTCATGGGGGCTCATATGTACAATGCATTGGAGTTATTTTCCTATATGTTGTATTGTATATTTTGAAAAAAAATGGTTCATGCATGAATCATTTGCATGCCTGCATCATACATCTAAATCTAATAGTTATCGATAATTGTATTGGACCTTTGATCATGGAAACATGACCATGGATACTATGTTGTTAGGAAATTATTGGTTTCTTTTTCTAACATATGTATATATGGCGCTCATGGAAAAACACACTTTCCACTAGTGTACACACGACGGGCCGTAGGACCAGTGGTGGCGGAATCTCACACAATTTAGTAGCTAGGTTTATTTGTTTGTTTTTGTTCAGCTTGTCTTTGATGTTCAAGGAGCAATATCTAAGCATAGCTTTGATGTTTAGTGTGACCAAGCATATGGCTTTTAATCTTTGATGATCTCTATGGCCTAGGTCACCAATACTCTCAGCACTTTGAGCACCTTATCAGAATTTTTCCTTATATATCTGATGTTCCAGAGCCTCCAGTTCCAAGTTCCAACCCCAGTGAAACATCAGATCAAAGAGTCCTTTGTAACTGAGCGGTGAGATGTTCGTATCTGTTACTGATCAAACATGTGTGACGTATACGGCTCCATACACGTTGCGCGTCCGGACTACCTAGCGATGCTTGATCCGGACAGATCGTCGGAGTTTGAGATCATAACGGTTTTCAACCTGTAGGTCATCATAGTACGAAAGTCGTGTAACACCCAGCCCGTTTGTAGCCTGTTAGTAGTGGTTTCGGCCCAAGTGGCCCAGAAGTGAAGTGAAGTTGTGGGAATAGTCCCACATTGGTTGTTTAGGTGGGTGAGGGTCAACATATAACCCTTGTTGGTTTCAAGCATAGCACCTCCGGGTTAACCCTTTTACACGAAGCGAGGACGAAAGTGTAAGAGGGGTGCTATGTGCATGCGCATGCTCGCCCCACGTGGGGGCTGGGCGGTAAGCGGTTTTGGACGCAGGGTGTTACATTTGGTATTCAGAGCCGACTCTCGCTGCACGTGCGCATGTGTGTCGTTGCCCGTGGAGGGGGCATGCATGGCCGTTGCACCGAGAGAAGATCTTGGGTATCCAGATGCCGTGTATGCGGTGTGCTGCCGGGGCGTCAGCCCTTAAGGGGGGGTGACTGTAACACCCCAGCCCGTTTGTAGCCTGTTAGTAGTGGTTTCGGCCCAAGTGGCCCAGAAGTGAAGTGAAGTTGTGGGAATAGTCCCACATTGGTTGTTTAGGTGGGTGAGGGTCAACATATAACCCTTGTTGGTTTCAAGCATAGCACCTCCGGGTTAACCCTTTTACACGAAGCGAGGACGAAAGTGTAAGAGGGGTGCTATGCGCATGCGCGTGCTCGCCCCACGTGGGGGCTGGGCGGTAAGCGGTTTTGGACGCAGGGTGTTACAAGTCGGACAATGGATCAACCTTCTGGTGATCATCGTACGTTATCTGTATCCTTCTCGCCTCCGTTGACACGTTATCGGTGCCCTTCTCGCCTCGCTTGAATTAAAAAAAAAAAATCCTCCTGATCGATCCCTCTACAGATTCTCAATGTTTACGAATCTGTTGGCCGC
Organism: Eragrostis curvula; assembly: GCA_007726485.1. NCBI lineage: Eukaryota > Viridiplantae > Streptophyta > Magnoliopsida > Poales > Poaceae > Eragrostis > Eragrostis curvula. The sequence continues at coordinate 12,359,955 of CM017440.1, read as the reverse complement.
AGTAGGTTTGCCGTCCTCCAACCCCACGCCGGCGATGGCTTCGGCCTCGTTGGACGCCGGGACCAGCACGTCGGTGGTCGTCGCCGAGGAAGTGACCGGGTCGCACGTGCACACCATCAATGGCTACTCCTGCATCAAGGGACTCGTGTGGAATGAGTTCTACTGTTCAAGCACCTTCGCCGCCGCCGGCCATTGCTGGTCCATCCTATACTACCCTAACAGCCACAGGGACTCGAAGGAGCCGGGTTGGGTATCCATCTACTTGCGGCTGGACCAGACCTTCGCCACTAACGTCAAGGCGCGGTTCAAGATCAGTTTAATCGACTGGGCAGGCAAGCCATCATACAGGGAGCCAAGCCTTTGGACATACACGTTCACTCCCGGCGTTCAAAAGGGTTTCCCCAGATTCGCATGGAAGATCTCCGTCGAGCGGCTTGCGAAGGATTGGGGTGACTCTGTCAGGATCAGGTGCGACATCACCGTTGTGAAGGAGACCAAGAAAGAGGACGCTCCGGGGAGGCTCGTCGTTGTACCGCCGCCCGACATGCAGTGCCATCTTGGGCACCTTCTTTCGAGCGGAGAAGGAGCGGACGTCAAGCTGGAGGTGGACGGAGAGACGTTCCCGGCGCACCGGAACATACTAGCCGCACGGTCGCCGGTCTTCAAGGCGCAGCTCTTCGGTCCGATGAAGGCGAGCGCCGAAGTTTGCATGTCGATCCAAGGGATGGAAGCAAGAGTGTTCGAGGCGTTTCTTCACTTCATCTACAGAGACTCGCTGCCTGAGATTGAAGACCGTGATGTAATGGTCATGGCCCAGCATTTGCTCGTCGCGGCGGATAGATATTGTGTGGAGAGGCTGAAGCTCATCTGCGAAGACAAGCTTTGCAGTTACATCGATACAAGTTCTGTTGGAACAGTATTGGCACTGGCCGAGCAGCATGGCAGTGATGGGTTAAAAACGGCATTTCTCAAGTTTCTCATGTCCGGTAGCAATCTAAAGGCAGCCCTAGATACCGATGGCTTTGATCACTTGAGCAGAAGCTGCCCATCCATTCTCAAGGAGTTGCTTGCCAAAGTTGCTCCGTGACAGCATCTTCCTCTTGTGTTCAACAACAGTTATGATTAATGTAATTATGAATAATCTAAGGGTTGATTCTGTAATATTGGTCTTTGTTATGTTACTCTCTCCGTTTTTAATTATATTACGCCATTGACTTTTTAGTTGAACTTTGACCAACAATATATATAAAAAATTAAAAATAATTAGTTACTTAACGTGAAATGTATATTGTTAGATCTGCCATCAAAAACATTTTAAGATTAACTTATATATTTAGCTATTTGCATAAATATTTATGAATAAGACGAATGGTCAAAGTAACTTAAAAAATCAACTGTGTCATATATTTAAAAACGGAAGGAGTATAAGATATTGTCGTGATAGTTTTCCCTTGGGTGCCAGCAATTTCCTAGTTCCGTGAGTTAAAAAATTTCAATGCTACTCATCTGATTGTAAGTTATAATAAGTCAATGCTACTTATCAAATTTCTTAGTTTTGTAAGTTACAATGCCAATGCTATGATACCTACGTAACCTGTTTCACTTGACGATCCCCAGATTTTATTTTGTGTATGTCATTGTGGTATGTAGACGGCTCTTATCACGAACTGTAATACTCCCTCCGTCCAGAAATATAAGGATTCGTTGACTGACTGGCATCAACTTTGACTGTTCGTCTTATTCAAATTTTTCCTGAAAAATATAAAAACAATTAAGTTATATTTAAAATATATCTAATGCCAAAATAAATCATAATAAAATAAATAATACTTTTTAAAATATTTTGAATAAGACAAACAGTCAAAGTTGATGTCAGCCAGTCAACGATCCTTATATTTCTGGACGGAGGGAGTAGGACCAAGAGCCACGAGCTCAACTCGTTATCATCATTATTTAATTGAATTTTTTAAAGATATATATATCTATATAAAACATGCATTAGAATGTACGTGCAAGATAAGGCGTACTTTCGAATCAGAATATTTAAACTGGGCCGTCTTGTCAGAACTTGATAGCGATGCCTAATGCGAGTCGACATCGGCGCCTGAGTTTGAAAGAAAATGGTTCTCAGCCTCATCGTCGTATGAAGATCGGACACGGTCGCCATTGATGCATAAAACCCTTTCCACCACGGTTCTCCTCACCCCTGTTGGTTGCCGTAGTCGTCGTCTTCTCCACAGGTTTTGACTCAACATGCCAATGTCTTCCACATCTGCCGCCGTCGTCAGCTGCAGCGCGTCGACCATCGCCACCGAGGAAGTGGCCGGATCGCACGTGCTCACCATCGAGGGGTACACCAGGAACAAGCAACTCGCCACCGGCGAGTGCCTCCGTTCCAGCACCTTCACCGTCGCCGGCCACCACTGGTCCATCAAATACTTCCCAAACGGCCGAATAGACGGTGACTGGATAACAACAGACCTGCAGCTCGATGATTCAGCCTGCGGTGGTCCGGGCGTCAAGGCACGGTTTACCTTCAGCTTACTCGACCTGAACGGCGAGCCGGTGCCGTTCTACACCCACCACCGCCCGATGTACACGTTCTGCAAGGATACGTCTAAAGGTATTGGGTTAATCAAGAGGAAGGCATTGGAACAATCTAGCTTCCTTTGCAATGACTCTTTCAGGATCAGATGCGACATCACTGTATTGAAGGTCATCCGCAAAGGCGATGTTGCCACCAACGCCGAGAAGTTCGTCATCGTGCCGCCGCCAGACATGGACCGACATCTTCGCCATCTACTCTCAACCGGAGAGGGTGCGGACATCACGTTGGAGGTCGACGGAGAGACATTCCCTGCACATAGGAACATACTTGCCGCACGGTCGCCGGTTTTCAAGGCGCAGCTCTTCGGCCCGATGAAGGAGGACACCACAGTTTGCATGTGGATCGATGGCATAGAAGCAAGGGTGTTCAAGGCGTTTCTTCACTTCGTCTACACTGATTCGCTACCTGAGATAGAGGAAGGTGAAGCAATGGCCATGGCGCAACATTTACTTGTAGCAGCAGATAGGTACAGCCTGCAGAGGCTGAAGCTGATGTGTGAAGACAAGTTGTGCAACTACATTCACACGAATTCTGTTGGAACAGTATTGGCACTGGCGGAGCAGCATGGTTGTGATGGGCTTAAGAAGGCATGCCTCAAATTTCTCATGTCCGGTGGAAATTTGAAGGCGGCCATAGAGACTGATGGCTTTGAACACTTGAGCAAAAGCTGCCCGTCCGTTCTGAAAGAGTTGCTTGCCAAAGTTGCTCTATGAAGACATCTTAGCTTACTCTTGTTGGCAGCAACATTTAGGCTTAACAATATTCCTCTTTATAATAATCTCTGATAAATGTATCCCTGTAGCTTCTAATTTCGCTCTGTCCACCTTCTCTGGATCAACTGTTTGACCCTAGTGGTTTATAATATTAATCTCTGCGAGGTGATTAAAAAGTCCCATATTTTGGCATCATTCTTAATAAACTCGAATGATAGTATATTATTTTGTTTATTTTGTTGGCTAATCCTGTTATTTCTAATATCTCCTTTTGCATATGTTACTAGCTGTTCTTGTACTTTTATTCTTGCGGTATCAAATTTTTCTTCATACTTTTTTTCTATAAAATATACAATTGTTTCAATTTTATTTTTCATTGAATATTTCCCATTCATGTTTTTCTAGGTGGAGGACTGGTTATCAATTTCCTTGAAAGATTAACCTTAGCCTCAAAGTCTTTGTCATGGTATTTTTAGGTTTGCCTTTTCACTTTTGTATAGTTTTCATAATTACAATATATAGAGGACTCTGCTATATTTTTGTCGGACCCCATTTCTGGAATCCACGTGTTTACCGTACCAATCCCTGGATCAGTAGTTGGTACACACAAACAAAGTGTTCCATTGCACATACACGAGTACATATTACATAATAGAGGATACATATCATGGTCTTAAGTTACAAACCAGGCAGGGGCAGCATACTAGCCGGAAAGCAACAAACTTGAAAGGGAAACACACTATAAACACCGCAGACAAACTTGAGCAGACGTCGACCCTACTCGTCATTATCGTCACCAACGTATTCTCCTTCTTCTTCTTCCACTGAAGGGATAGCAGCAAGAGTGAGTACATAAGGTACTCAACAAGCCCTACTCTACTCAAAGGTATGTATACATGCATAGTTGGTCTTATCAAGGAAAAGGGTTAAATGGTTCATTTGCAGTAAAAGCCTTTTATGCAAGGTTTAGCAGTCAAGGAATAAAGATAAAACATAGAAGATTGATAGTCATATTTTAGTTGGTTGGCCCTGGAGGAGAATAAATCAATCCCGCCAATTCCCAAGTTTTAGTTGGGCCTTCCGACCTCAATGGTCATAACGACCCGGCACACATGCCATCATTTCCAAAACACGGGCGTCTATACACCCACTCACACATCAAGGAATAAAGGTGACTAATCAATGTGAACTCATAACATAGATGTGCCATGTGCCGTGGCAACGTCCAATCGATTGAATTTTACTCTGCAGAGTTTGTACATCTTTCCCCATAGGCTATGCACTCTTGCGCGGAGAGTAACATAACGCCTTATCCATCTTCTCTGAGTAGTCCCACAAGCCCACCACGACGATTAGGAGCATCCATAATAACAATAAAGGTGAGCGACACCATTGGCCAAGAGATGCGGGTATTCATGCCCGAGATTCACATTCACTTTGCTCCTAATGACCGTTTGCTACTACCGGCCACCAGGTGAAACTTGCTTGCAGGAGTACCAAGAAGGTAGGAAAAGGTCATGCCCATTCAGGTTCTATGGTTGTACGGTGAATCATCATGCTTACAGTCAGAAGAACCGGTCCTTATATGGCTGAGCAAGCGCCAAATCCCACACTAGGGGTTAAACACACCGTCATCAAAACACCAGTGGCCTTGCTCGCAGTCCACCCATCCCATCACCATTCACACCCTAGCTTGTTGCTATTCCCATCCCATATATGAACACACACCACCAAACTCATTTTAACGCATTTCTAAAAGTAATTATATGAATAAAGGTGTGGCAATGTAGGAACATTGCAGGGGTCTTAAGCATATTACTAGCAGCGAGGTAATTACGCAGCATTTAAATAAAAGAATATTAAATGACAGCGTATCCTAGGGTTAACAAGGTAATGGTAAAACAAAGGTAGACAAGGACTAGATATTAACGCCTAAATAACAGACATCAATATCAATAGGCAAGTAGGACAATAGCTACTCAATCAGTAAAATAACAATCAATGCATAGTAATTATTTTGGACGGTCACATAGGTGCGTGCGAAAACAAAAGGATCAATCATGATCAAGGAATGGTAGAGCTTGCCTTCAAAGTCGGGGTCAGATTCCTCCTCGTATCCCTCGATCTCGGGGTTGTCTTCTTCGTGCTCCTTGTGGTCTACACGTGATTTACACTACGTAAATACTAGCGTTTAAATAAAATAAATCAAATGAAATGAATTGGAAATCAAATAAGAACCAAAAAAATTAAAACAGATAGATGAGAGGGGTTTCTGGAGAATCTAAAGGCAGAAATGGGTTCTAGGAATTATTTCCTATTTTCTGGGATTTTTGGGGATTTTTCCTAAATAAGAAAAGGCTCGGAATAAGTTTCTGTGTGCACTGCTCGTGTGGCGCTAGCAGTTTCTGTGCTGCTGTGTGACTGACAGATGGGACCCGCTCGTCAGTGGTACGGGGCTCACGGGTTCACGATGAACCGGGCCCGCGTGAGGTGCATGTGCTTACGGTCCACTGGACTGGGTGCACGCAGTGCGCGAGTGCGGGCTGGCGCGGCGGCGCGAGAGGAGTGCACGGCGGTGGCTCGCCGGCGGCGGCTGTGCAGCTCGGAGAGGGCAACGGAGTTGCCGTGGGGGTGCAGCGCGGTGAGGCGGAGCTTCAGGGCATGACGTGCAGGTGCGGCGAGGGCCGGAGCGGCGATAGCGGCTCGCCGGAGTTGGCGTGGCAATGGCATGGTGGCGGAAGTGCACGAGACGGGGCTTTGGTGATGTTTGTGTTAGAACGGAGTGTGCGCGTGAAGGTGGCGAACTCGTGCGGCCAGGTGGCGAGGCCAGACTCGCCGTGGCGGCGGCCGGCGACGTGCAGGCGCGGTGACGGGCGGCGGCGCTCGGTGCGCGCATGTCTGCGGCCCGGGGCTCGCTGGTTCAGAGGCTGGGAAAGGTGAAGGGGTTCATGATCTACCAGTAGAGCTAGGTGGTGAGGGAAATGGAGGCTCGCCGGCGTTGAATCGCGCGGTGGCCGGAGATGGAGAAGAAAGGGGAAAACTTGCAATTGAAGGGCAATAGAGATGGAAGCTCACCGTGGGTTGCTCGTGAGAGCGCGGTGAGGTGAGGAGGAGGGTTAGGGGAGTTTAAATAGGCTTGAAACTAGCCGGAGCAATGGGAACGCTCAACGGCGGCGAAGACGCGCGCGCGCGGGCACGCGCGGAAGGATGAGCGCGGGCTGCAGCGTTGGGACTCGCCTCATGGCGTGGAGCTGAAGGTCCTCGAGGGCAGGGAGGCTGCTGGAGCTGGACAGGCGGCGGCACAGGGCGGCGTGCAGGCGAGGCATGGCGAGGGAGGTCGGGTTCACACGACGGCGCTGTGGTTTGGTCCGCGGGCGGCGAGGCGGTGTGAGCAGGGCGCGCAGCTTTGCAGGCGGCTCAGACGCGGAGCGAGGACTTCGCGGCTCTGCGCAGCGTCGCGGAGCGCTTGGCGACGGGCGCGGCGTGCAGCGCGGCGGCGCGTGGCGCGGCGGCGCGTGGCGCGGTGACGCGGCGGCGGCGTGGCGCGGCGGGGATGACGACGCGTCGTCCGCGCGGTTGGGCTGGACCAGCTGGCTGCTGGGCCGAGAAGAGGGTTGCACGGCCCAATGAAATGAGGAGAAGGCGAGCGGGCCGGAGGAAAGGCGGCCCAGGTGCAGGGAGGGAAGGGAAATAGCTTAAACATTTCCAGATTTGAAATAAATCAAGCAAGTTCAAATAAACTCCAAATCGATTCAAATAAATTCAAATAAAATTCATAAATTCGGCTCTTAAGCCTAGCAACCATGTTGGCAAGTCCCATTTTTATTTCCTTTCCGAAATTCCCAATTTTCTATATTATTGAGCTTAGTAAGTATAAACTTTTATTTTCAGAAAATTCTAAATGTGATCCTAAATTCTACGAAATTTTCCAGAGGTGATTTTATTAAATGCATTGTTAAAACTTTGAGAAACTGGACGGCCTCGAAACGGGCCAACTTGTTCGAATTGAAAACACCAGTTTTCTAGTTTCTAAGAAACCAAGAATCTTGCTCAACCCAGCTATCATTAGTTTTTTCCCTGGTTAATGACTCGTGCCCTATGAGAAAATATAAGATAATTACCCCTATCTACCATTCTCTCCATGTATTCCAACCCGTTTATATGGATAGTAGCTTGGTCATTAAGTACACAACAGCTGGTTTACAGGTTTTAAAAAACCACTCTCACCCTGTTTTTTTTTTTTAGAAATCACACCAAGAAACCAGTTCATAAGAAAACGATGGGGCTCCAAACACAGCTTTACCTGAATTCCTTTTTGCTACAAAGCATATGCAATTTTTATATCAGTGACAGTTAGTTTGTATTCGAGTTACTGGCGGTCTATAAAAAATTACAGTTACTTTATAGGTGTAATTATTAAGTGATATAAGTGTAGCAAAAAAATTAGTTGATATCTCTTTCAATCTATGATTTTTTGTTAGGTATCATCATCATGTACAATCATAGATCCAACTCTTAGAAATCTAGAATAGACTCCCTCTAAATTGTCTGGGTCATGAAAAGAAAATCCCTATTTTTTTATTGAAATGACAAATTTGTAATGCAAGGTTTACTATTTTAGGCAAAGAAAAAGAGGTTCAACTTTTAGTTTTGGACTCAATAAAGTGCAACTTTTTCTTACAACGAGATGGTAAAACTTTGTAGGTTACTGATACATTTTTGGTATATCACTAATCCTGGAAGTTTATTATTTTCAAATAATAATTTAAGTGGAAAATATGTTTTGTTGATTACTTCGTGTTGAAACATTTTTGTTCAATGAAACTTAATGTTCTTGATTACTTCTCATCTTTCAATTGGCATACAAATTAACCGCATTTCAAAGGACAAATATCCGATATAAAAATTAATCGCATTCCAAAGGACAAATATCGAATATAAAAATTAACCGCATGTACAACCCAGAGACAGGGGTTGTCTCCTCATTAATGTTACAGACAGGTCTACAGACAGGTCATACAACCCAGAGACTACCTTATTGTCTGCAGGCAATTTAATATTGTGCATATAAACTAAGATCAATTATAAATTCAATTGTGTATACCATTGTGAGGCCTTTTGGTAGATCAACTACAGTGGAAAATAAAACAAACATTATTCCATTCTTCTAATTGTATGGAAAATGCAGCCTGGTCAGAAAATTTTAACCTCCGTTAGCACAACACAGGAGACTAAAAAAAATTCAGTAACACAGGAATTGCCGATGCTTTCCAGGCCCACCCTAGCAAACCTATATGTCCGGCCCAACTTTGCTCACCAGCCCATTTACCCTTCGTTTCTTCTTCCCCCTGAACAAGTTTCGTCAGAAACGACGCCGCCAGCCATTGCCGTCCATTGGAGCTCCTAGGCCAGCAAGATTAAAGCACCTCGACGTCACTGGACAAGCAAAATGGATTCGCAAGCTCGCTTTCTCCTAGCTTACCAGCTAAAGCTCCGCCGGGACGGTGATTCTGGCCACCATTCGACGTCGGGCTCGTGCTCGATTTGGCGCGGGCGGAGCTCGATTTGGTGCGGACTGGAACTCCTGCGGGCGCGCCCCCCACGCGGGATCCGAGCGCTTTCGCCTCGCGAAGACGAGGGGGTACAGCGGGAGGCGCGTTCGTCTGTTCCGCCTCGGAGCACGCTCCAGCAGCGTCGCCTCACGAGAGGACGGGGCTCCCGTCGCCTCGCCAAACCGGGGGGGATTTTGCAAAATCTCCATCACAGAGACGGGGCGAAGGGACGCGTTGTACATGCCCTAAGCGAGAACGGAGAAACGGTGAACGGCAGCAGCAGGAGCAGCAACGATAATTGGGAATCGGTCGATCGCATGGATGCGGAAAAGGGTGTCTTTAGATTCATCCAGAGGAAGTGGTTGGAAGGGTCGGCCTACCTTAATGATGATTGTTTCAGGGTCAGGTGCGACATCACTGTCTTGAAGGTGACCCACAAAGAGGACCCAGCCATGAACAGGAGGAGGTTCGTCTTGGTGCCCCCGTCCAACATGGACAAGAACCTCGGATGTCTCCTCACCAGTGGAAAAGTGGCGGACGTCATGTTTGTGGTATCCGGGGAGACGTTTACAGCTCATCGGAACATACTTGCTGCTCGGTCGCCTGTGTTTATGGCAGAGTTCATTGGCCCAATGAGGGAGACCCTAACTTGTGTCAAGATCGACGATATGGAGAGTAGAGTGTTCAAGGCCTTGCTGCACTTCATATATACCGACACGCTTCCTGCAATAGAAGATGGTGAAACTATGGTCATGTCGGAACATTTACTCGTCTCAGCAGATAGATATGGCCTGGAGAGGCTAAAGCTAATGTGTGAAGATAAGCTTTGCAACCACATAGACACAAGTTCTGTTGGAACAATATTGGCATTGGCTGAGCAACATGGTTGTGATGGGCTTAAGAAGGCATGCTTCGAATTTCTCATATCTGGTAACAATCTGAAGGCAGCCTTGGGAACAAACGGGTTTGAGCATTTGTCAAATAGCTGCCCAGCCGTCCTCATGGAGCTGCTTGCAAAGGTCACTCTGTGATCTCTTTATTTCAGTGCAGCAATATTTAGGAGTTTATTTTTTCTGCAGAAAGTTAGGTATTTTGATTAATGCTTGTGTGAAAACACCAAAACAGTTATTTTTCTTGTTTGAAATTATTTATAATTTGTACGCATAAGCCTTGCAACAAATTAGCTTTCCATTCTCAAGAGTTTCATTGTTTTTTCTATGATTGTATTCCTTTATTTTTTTTTTCATTGGTTGGATTGTTTTATTCATGTCAAATTGTGAATTGAAGCTGTAGCCATTCAGTTAGCTCTGTGCTTCTTTCTATTTCTTGTACTCCTTGATCAAACTAATTGCAAGAACAAAATTTTCAGCTATGTTGATGCTAGATACGTTGGCCTAATACTGGTATAGTGGCAATGGTCTTAGAAGCTTTTCATCAAATTCTTCAAGTAATACTACTCTCTAATCCGGAGGCATTTATCGTCTGGCTAACAGCTTCCATCTTCATCGTGAAGGGGGTTATTAAGTAGAAAGAGTCTAAATCCAACCCAAGAATAGCAGCAACGTTAATTCAACGTCACTGTGTAGGCATTCAGGTAGTTGTTTAAATGAAACATTTGCTTAGTGTAAACAAAGCCTGAAAGTGGGATCTAAGTTTAACAAAATTCAGACATTTAGGCCGCTGTTATGTAGCATTTTGATAAAAGATTCAACTTTCTTCTATCTACGGGGCTGCAATTTTCTTGTGTATGCATCATGTTTACAGTACTAATTTTTGAAGTCTCGAGAGTTGCATTGTTTTATTCCGTAAGGGGTTACATTTTTTTTCCTGTCGGTCAGTTAGTAGAACATTTTTTCTTCTTCTGCCTGTTCGATTGGCTTGGTCTTTTGCACGCATCGTCTCCTCGTTATTGAACACCTCTGGCGTCTCGTTTGCTACGTACACACAGGCATGATATAAGGCCAGTCTCAATAGGCCTTTCATCAACATTAAATAAGATGCCACATCAATAAAAAAGATGACATGGCACATCAATTAAGATGAAAGAGGAGAAGTTCCTTTCATCATAATGAAAAGAAGTAGGCACGGTTTCATATATATGAAAGCTTATTGAAAGACTCATTGAGAGCAAAAACTTTCATCCTAACATGTTTTGACCAATCTCAACGCAAGAATTTAATATTATGCTTTGTTTATAAAACCGTGAGATGAAATTGTGCATTGAGAGAGACCATTTCATTTATCATGTGAAATCTCTAAATCTTATGTGGCACCTTTGAAAAGTGTGAAATGAAAGTATCCACTGAGACTGGTCTAATCTGCCTGTTCGATTGGCTTGGTCTTTTGCACGCATCGTCTCCTCGTTATTGAACACCTCTGGCGTCTCGTTTGCTACGTACACACAGGCATGATATAATGAGTTACACGTCTCACGATGATTTCTGATTACTCGCGGCCTGGCGCCTCGATCACTGCCGAGGTTAACACCGCGTCTCCTCGGCACGCGCAACGTCACGGCGACTGACGACCCCTCGTGCGACGCGTAACTTGCGAGCTGGCCAGGTCCAATAAAAATGAATAAACTACTCAGATTAATAAGTACAAGGATTAACCAGATTACTATACTGATTTTATTTATGAGAATAAAACTAAGTCTAAAACTCTTATTTTCCCAATATTACCCTTAGTTTAATAAAATATTGACTATTAGTAGTTGATTTCCAAGACTAGACCTACACCGTCGATCAAACTAACGGCCATTAGTTTTGAGAAACTAGTGGCTATTATTTTAGATAGTAAAACTGCACAAAAAATAAGGTTGTAGTTAGGATAATACCGCCTAGGAGAGAAAGCAAGAGTGTTCAATTCAATGCTCCCCTTCATCTACAACGTCTTGTTGCCTGAGTTAGAAAAGGATGATACTTTGGTGATGGTTCAGTATTTACTAATCTGCGAGGAATAACTCTGCAACAGTATAAGCACAAGCATGGTAGCCAGTGCACTAGCACTCACCGAGCAGCATGGATGCAATGGGCTCAAGCCATGTTTCAACTTCCTCAAGTACCCGGGCAATCTGAAGGCAATCATAGGAGCTGGCTGTGAAGTTAGCTCCATGATTATTAAAGTTTGAAGCCACAAACGTTTGTCCTAATTCTCTTCTCTCGATGTAGGAATCCTAATTTTTTAACGCATCATGAACCAAGATGTGCCACGTATATCAAGAGTACTAACCACGAGGATAAGACCCCATTTGCTTGATACGAGAATATTGGGGCTTTTGTGATCAAAGATTGAATTTTCGTTTCTTTATGGACAACATTTTCAGGTGAAGTTACGTGTTTACTAGCTAGCTTTGATCGAAGAGTTGATTTTTTTTTTTTTTTTGTCCTGCAGGGGTTGCATAAGTTTTTTGGCCGTCACTCTGTTGAACTTTTACAAGTGGTTCTGTTGCGTTGCTCTTCAGCCACATAGCACACTTCGTCGGCTGCTATGTATATGCATTGAACACTAAAACACGTGATGACTCATTTGCTACCTACGTAAACACACGCAAGACTACTCGTCGCGTCGTTATCTTCATCATGCGGGCACGAAGAGGATGCCACAGCTTCTCGTCTTCCACACATGACACGTCTTCCGCCGGTTTGACGATACTGGTGGGCGCCTCGATCGCCGCCGTGGTCAACACCGCGTTTCCTCGGCAGGCATGCACGGTCATTGATGACCCTTCGTGCGACGTGTAGTTTGCGATCGAGCTTGCATCAGGCGCCCATAAAACTATAAAATCCCGTCGCCTTCTCCTTAGAATTGCAATTGCGGACTCAGCCACTCCAGTCCCTCTCCATTGCTCGCAACTGTAAAGCTGTAGTACAGGCGAAAATGGCATCGAAGTCTGCAGTTGGCCCGGGAACGCCGGTACAGAGCGGGTCGACCATCGTCGCAGATGCGGTGGAGGGGTCGCACATCCTCAAGATCGAGGGTTACTCCAGGACCAAGGGGCTCAGCAACAGCAAGTATATCAGATCTGGCACATTTGATGTGGGAGGGCACGGCTGGTATATCAGATATTACCCTGACGGTGATTGCTCGGACAATGCTGGTTTGGATATCGTTGTATGTAATTCTCCAACGTAACAGTTCTACAGAATTTGAAGCAAGAGTAATGTTTGGCTTACTCGATGAGATGGGAGAACCAGTGCCATCATATCGCAAGGGATGGACTGCCAGGCACACGTTCAATAAGATGGAAGATGGATTTGGATATGATAGATTCATCGAGGGGAAGGCCCTGGAGGAATCAACATATCTGAAGGAAGATAGTTTCAGAGTCAGGTGTGACGTAGTCGTCTCCAAGGAATTCCGCACAGAAGCTAATAGCCTACACTTCGTCGACGTGCCCCCCTCCAACTTGCAGCATCATCTCGAATATCTCCTCTCATCCAAGCATGGGGCAGATGTAACGTTCGAGGTCGCTGGGGAAACATTCGCTGCACATAGGTACATACTTGCTGCTCGATCGTCTGTTTTCATGGCGGAGCTCTTTGGTCCCATGAAGGAGAATTCTATGACCCATATACGGATCGATGATGTGGAACCAAGAGTGTTCAAAGCTATGCTCGATTTCATCTACACCGACCTGGTACCTGAGATAGAAAAGAGTGATGTGTTAGTAATGGCTCAGCATTTGCTCGTAGTTGCAGACAGGTATGATCTTCAGAGGCTGAAGCTAATCTGTGAGGACAAGCTTTGCAGTTGCATTGACGTGAGCACGGCAGCGACTACATTGGCACTTTCTGAGCAGCATGGTTGCCGTGGGCTCAAGCAGGCATGTTTTGAGTTCCTCAAGTCAACCAATAATCTGAAAGCAACCATGGCCAGTGACGGCTTTGACCATCTGATGACTAATTGTCCGTCTCTAATCAAGGAGCTGCTGGCCAAGGTTACTGCATGTCCTTGACGTCTTCAAGTTGGGCGAACCTGCTAAATTCAAAATTATATATATGTCAATTTCTATTTACCTATGCTATGACTATCTGGTGTAATGTGATGGTGGGATGAAGTTACTTAATCAGTGCATCAAATGGTATTATGTAATTGGACTTAGCTTCGTCATGCTTCAATCTACTAATCTGAGTTGGTTAAATCTGAATCTAAGGAACACAACGCTTTGTATTTTCTGCATTGAACCACAAAGTCATCGATTTGTTATTCGTTTTTTATAAGATAACATCCACGTAACAAATCAGTTGTCCAAGACTACTAACTGAGAATAACATAGTCAAGAACCGCTGACAGTTTCGAATATTTGACCAAGACCCCTCACCACGTCAGAACAGGTGTTTAGAGTCTTTGGATTCTGCTTCTCTGATTGTGACAACCTACCTCACTGTCTATCTGGAATCTTACTAGTACCTCTTCCCAGCCAAACTGACCGCCAAATTAATTCTGGACACAAGTGGGAGGACCAAGGTTTAAAATTTTGTTCCTCTCACCAAACTGGACGCCACCGGTATTTCCGGTTTTTTGAAAACTGGAGAAACCGGAGGAAAACCGGACCCAAACGCGTTTGATGAGTTTTGAACAGCAAACTCTCGAAATATTCGGTAAACCGGACTGGTAATCCGGTAAACCGGACACGAATTTTGGTAAACTGGTTTAAGTAGGAAAAATGAAAAAAAGTGCAAAAAATTGAAAATTTTCAAAATAATGAAACAAATATATGTAAAAAAAAAACTAGGTGCAATTTGCAGCCCAATGGTGGAGAGGAAACAAGTAGATTCGATCATTTCGTCTGTCGAAAAAATCGTGAAAGCTTGCTGGTTCATAAAAAGGGTTTATTCTTTTTTTTTGTTCCTTCTTCTACCCAGAAACTTCCTCGAATTTTTTTGCCATACGAAACAATCAACTCTACGTGAATGGTTTCCACCGTTGAACTGAAAATTTGATCATGTTTTTTTCGTATTTTTACAAATTTTTCAAATTTTTGAATTTTTTGAAATTTGAAATGGAAAACCGGACCGGACCGGTTTTTCTGGTTTTTGCGAAAACCGGTCCGGTTTACCGCGGTAATGCAAACCTTGGGGAGGACACAGTTGTCACACCCCAAAATTTCAAATTTTGGAATGTGACTTAAATTTCACTAAATTTTAAAACTTTTAAGAATAGTTTAAAATTTTTCTTTAATATTTGAGAGTTATCACATTTATTTAGGAAAATGTAATTATTTTCTAAATCAAAATAATTAATATAGGTTATATAAAATTTGATTGTTGCATTCATGCTGAATAGTATGCACTAGGATTTTTGTGTTGAAAAAGTATTTTTTAAAAAAAATTTGATTAGCATTCCGGTTTGTGTTCTTGTGTTTAGTAAAAGACAGATCTTTTCGCTATCAGGCTTGTTTCTAGTAACCAAACCAGACAATCCTTTTGTCCATCTGTTTCTAGCCTCGCTTTGTTTGCATGCTAGCTGCACTAATACTAGCAGCTCGGCTGTCCTCCTCAATCCTTGTTTGCAATCCTTTCTTTTTCACCTCTTTCAGCTTGTAACCTACAGCAGTAATAATATAATCTCATAGGTTCTCGTATCTTCCATTTTATCTTCTTCTATCGTGACCTTCAGCCATGCTATAAATTGCTGCAACCTAGTAGCATCCAGGCCGATCAAGCCTTGGTAGTGTGCTACTACTCGTAAACTAGTACACGCTCCTTCTCCCTTCTCTTCAATCTCTTGACCTGCCAACTAGTAGCACCAGTAATTCCTTGCCTGCCTCATCAAAGTTAGCCCAGCCGCATCATGCGCCGCCACCGCCTCCATTGGGGCCGCCGCCCTGAGCTCGAGGAGTCGCCAAACAACGCCGGCCCGGCTTTCTCCGACCCGCTGTCGATAGTCATCATGACACGATACCCCTCCACATGTCCTTTTCTCGACATACCCGAAGCCGCCTCCCCGACACTACCGATGATTCGTTCGCCGCGCCTTGCCTCGCCGCCGCATGCCCTTTTTTGGTTCTCTCAGGCGAACTCGAATCTGGCATTGCCCTTTTTCCTTCCTCTTTCTTCCTGTCGTAGCCTTGCTACATTCGCCAAAAGCCATGTCCCTCGTGCATGCTACTACATGTCGTTCTGTTCTCTACTTATGTTTTTTCTCGTTTGGTTGCCGGCAAACAAGCCACTTGCATGCAACCCGATCTATTTATTTTTAATTCTTCCTTTATTCTTTGTCTCCCCATCGGCTTGCACCCAAAGGATCTATTCTTTTGTTTATTTAATTTCCTCTGCTACCGTGACCCGCATCTAAGCTGCATCCCTATTTTTTCTCTCTTTTTCTGAACTGAATGTTGCGGCCTGCCAATTTTCCTTCTATTTTGGCCCTATCCAATCCTGCATGCAAGCTAGCTGAATTATGTACAAACCACCAACGCAGCACCCAGCCCAGCAGCTCTGTACCCTTCTAAGCCCAGCCCAGCACGCTCTTCCTCTGGAAAAAGCCTTGCGCGAGCAGTACTGCCACCCAATCGTGCAACACCAGGACTACATACGGGCGCCGTCCCTTCTTCCCTACCAAAGAAACGAACGATCTAATCCCTATCTCGCCTCTCAGATGAGAATCAAGCCTCCCTGCAACTCCTTCTCTATCCCTCCAAGCCCCACATCGCCGCCAGGCCGCGTCCATGCCTCGCCGATCTTGCCATCTGTCGCGACCAGCCCCGACACCCTCAGTTTGGCGTGCGCGTTCCCGGAGATCCACAGCTCCGATTGTCGCGCCCTTTGGCTACAAGGTGCATCAGTTTGTGTTCCATGCGCCCACGAAACAGATTCACCATTGGAGTTCACCAGCTTGAGATCTCGCGTCCGCTGTCACCGCCGCCATGAATCTGGACGCGCCCAGCGCGAGTCCTGGAAACCACAGGTTGGCATCCACGTTCCCGAGGATCCTTTGATCCAAACTTGATGAAACTTTGCTATGTTGTGCACCTGATCTTAACTCACTTCTATCCAATTCACATCCGCAGAAAATTTACTGTTGCCAGCGTTCTCGAAGCCGCTGATCTTCTGCCCTACTTCTAGACGACAACACTCAGTCGTCAAGATCAAACTCGCGTTCCCGTTGATCCGTTCTACCAAAAGTCCCCAAATTTCTGCAGAAGCTACTTTCAGTCGTTATCAACCTGACACCAGAAGATCATGTCCATGGGGTCACGAAGGCATTCGTGATCTGCATCCTCGTACCTCTGACCCATGTCAGCGCGCGCCCAGAACCTGCTCTGAAGACGTCCGCGTTCCAGGTAATATAGGCCACCAATTCCTTTCAAATTTCACCACCACGTGCCCTTGGTCATGTTCTATCACTGTACAAAACAGTTTTGCCAACGGGTGATCGACTTCGCCGATGTTAATGTCAACGTGCCGGCTGTTCTGCTTCGAGATGCCAGCACCGGATTTCCTGTTTCAGTTCTTCTGTTCCTACACCGTATGAAAGTCATTCATGTTCCATCCTCATCGCATCCTGCGCCATTTGCTGTTTGCAAGGATTTCCCAAGAACTCGTCCAGAGCAGGAGTGAAGCCATCGGAATGCGAATCCAAATTCTGGCCATTTGTCATTGTTTCCAGCGAGGGACATCTCACTAGTCTTCTCGACCTCGAACCTCTCCGTCAAACTTCCTTTCAACGTTCATGATACCCAAGGTGAGCTTGGCATGTCCCTTTCTCTATCATACAGCAAATTGTTGTGACGATGTTTAGTTTCCGCATGTTTCGACTAATGTATAGCGAGTTAACCGACATCGATCTCTAGACGCTGAAATCAAACCTCATAGTTCTCTTTAATGTTCATTTATAAAAATTACATTGTTTTCATAACTGAAACAACTTACTGTTTTATGTTAAAGAAATCTTCTTTGCATTTTCATAAATATCCTTTTCGAAATAACAAATCCACCTTAGTTAATTTCCTTTCCGAATATAATTTATTTTCAGAAAAACCCCTTCTCTTCAAAAGCTCATAACTTTTTGCTCGTTAAACCGTTTTCAACTATTCTTGCGCTCAAGCGATCGCAGCGACGAGTACTATCTTTTAGTACCATTTTTGTAAAATATTGATTCTATTTGGTGTATTGTTTCTTATTGCTCGTGCATGTGTTCTTTGCATGTTATCGTTAAATTAATAGAGTGCGCGCAATTCGAGAACGTCGTCAAGACAAAGATGAAGATATTGAAGACTCTGAGTAGCTAACAAGGAAAACAGGCAAGTGCCCTTGACGCATCTTGAACCCAATTCTATCTCCCTCTAGTTTACTTCATGCATTTGCGTTTAATTTGAATCCCATGTGTCATTTACCTTGTTCCTATACTTTTTCCTTGTCGCCCGGGTGTGGTAGAGGTTAATGATAATGTGGATGGGTAGAAATGCTTAGCTTGCTGTCTTGGGTGGTTAAATGATAATTTGACTAATAATCTTGACTAATGGTTTCACTTGAACATAATCTTCACGGACCGCTTAATCTTTTTAGCAACATGGAACTTAGGTGATCCAAGCAGGAGGATGTTGATGATGGTGCGGGTATGCACATGTATCTGTCATGGTACTGTTGGTTTGTGGTTAGTACCTGCTTGTGATCATAAGGACCGGTTCGTGGAGCGGCAACCCAGGACAACAGCGCAAAGCACAGGGTTGATTATGGTAGACTTGGTCAAGTATTATGCTAACTTCCCAGTTTTGCCGGCGTTCATGGAAAGAGGGAGGAAGGGGTACTTCCAAACTCAGGTGATGGAGGGGTACTCCTAGCCAAGGCGCAAGAGGGGGCTTCTGAAGGAAGGGTTACTTCCGCGGCGGTGGAACCTTAGCGGGGATGTTGGCAGGCTGGGAAGCACTTTGAAAGGCCATGTGGTGATCTCTTGGCCTCACACCTTTGGTAGTGTGAAGGCAACATGGAGGTTTTAGTCACTGAATAGTGATGGAATCACCACATGTGGGTAAAGTTGTGCACCTCTGCAGAGAAGTAAAACTGTCATGACAGCCGTGCTCACGGTCAGGAGCGGCCTGGATCCTCACATGATTAGAGATGGATGAATGGATGGATATGATTCTGGCGGGGAGCCATTTGGATGCTGCAAGTGGGTAACTTGTAGTATGGTTTTGGGCGGTTAGCCTGTTTTGCTGCAAGGGGGTACCTTGTAGTGTCTAATTAATTTTGGGATGGGTTAACATTCACCTAATAATTCAGGAATGCTTTACCATTGGTTTAGGGTGCTTTTTCTGCAATTTAACCTTATGTCAGCCTTTCTTGTTATAAGCCTGCATTGCATATACTTTCCCACACTTGCGGAGTACGACATGTACTCACGCTTGCTATTTCCTCTACAATCATGATATGCTGCTCAGAGAGTGAAGATGGACTACTTTGAAGACGATGGTGAAGACTAAGCTTGTGGAGCCCCCGGTCGACTGCCTGTGGCGTTATGGAGTCTTCCGCTAGCGTTTGTATTTGTTAGTCCTTTAAGACACTTCTTGTAATATTTATACGATTTAATTATAACATTGGTTGTACTGTTACTTCATTTTGTCCTATATGTGTGAATCTTGATCCTGGGCACATATATAGATGAGCATTCGGTTTTGGCCTTAGAACCGGGTGTGACAACAGTCGACTTCCAACATTCTTTACCACAGCCATCTGGCTTTAGAAATAAAGGAACAGCTGTACTGGAGCACTTCTAATGGAGATATATACGGATCCCATAGAAGGGACTCCTGATTGCAAACGTCTTGATCTCTGTTCGTATCCTAGAGTCCATCGACAGAAGAATTCCCCGCCTGTAGATCTCAACTAAACCACCTTGCATCCGGACGGGGATCTCTCATCATATACCTTCAAGTTATCCATCAACGCACGGGCATGAAAACGTGTTTCACATCTGATCGCAAAAAATCACCCTCGTCTGCATCTGAGATTGTCCAGCCAAGTATCGTTCATCGGATCTGTTCGTAGCTGTTAGCAGTTCAGATTATCTCAGCGGGCGCTCCTCGCTCGCCGGCGAGGTTATCACCGTGTCTTCTTGTCGCGTGCACGGCGACTGATGATCCCTCGCATGCCGCATAACTTGCGAGCGTGAGCCAGGCGCCCATAAAAGCCTCTCTCGCCTTATTCCTTCTGCTTTCTATTGCGACCAGCAAACTTATTCCCTGTACAACGGCCGGCTGCAGTCTCTCTCGGTGCCACGCTGCTGCAAGCTTTAGTAGGCGATCATGGCGTCGAGCTCTTCCATTAACAGGGGCATGTCGACCATCGTCGCGGATGCCGTGGAGGTGTCGCACGTCCTCAAGATCGAGGGGTACTCCAGGACCAAGGGGCTAAGAAACGGCAGGTATATCAGCTCCGGCACATTCGACGTGGGAGGCCATACTTGGTATATCAGATATTACCCCGACGGTGATGAATCGGAAAATGCTGGTTGGATTTCGTTCTTTCTATACCTCCAGAATAGCAGTTTTAAGAAAGTTCAGGCGAGTATCAAGTTCAGTTTACTCGATGAGGTGGGAGAACCAGTACCAGAGTATAGTACGGACTGGAGCGACATACGTACCTTTAAGACCATGGCCAAGGGGTTGGGATATCAAAGATTGATCGAGAGGAATGCCCTGGAGGAATCGTCCTTTCTGACAGATGATTGTTTCAGATTTAAGTGTGATATCATGGTCCCGAAGGAGTTCCGAACAGTGGAAACAAAGCAGGTTGTCACCGTGCCACCACCAGACATGCACCAGCATATCGGACATCTCCTCTCATCCAAAGTGGAAGCAGATGTCACGTTTCAGGTCGGCATGGAGACCTTCATTGCCCACAGGCTTGTTCTTGCTTCTCGATCGCCAGTTTTCATGGCGGAGCTCTTCGGTCCGATGAAGGAAAAGAACACAAGCATTATACGAGTCGATGATATGGAGGCCAGAGTGTTCAAATCCATGCTCCACTTCATCTACAACGTTGCGTTGCCTGAGGTGGAGAAAGATGAAGCGCTTGTGATGGCTCAACACTTGTTGTGGCAGATAGATATGATCTGGAGAGGTTGAAATTGATATGTGAGGACAAGCTCTGCAATTACATCAACACAAGCACGGTGGCGTATACCCTAGTACTCGCTGAACAGCATGGTTGCCACGGGCTGAAGGAGGCGTGCTTCGAGTTCCTCAAGTTGCCTGGCAATCTCAAGACTATCATGTCGAGTGATGGCTTCCAGTATCTCACCGACAGTTGCCCCTCTTTCCTTAAGAAGCTGATTGCCAAGCTTGCTCCATAATCTCATTCAACTTTGAAGCAACAATATCAGAGTTATCATATTATTTCCATTTACGACTTTTCTCTCTTGATCTTATGTAATGTTTGAACAGTTGGGTTAAGTCGCTTGATCAATACGCTAGTATAATATTGGAACCTGAGTGCTCATATAATTTTCACTTTGTAGAATAAAAAAGACCTTAAGCATGTCTTTTTCTTTATATGAATCAAAGCATGAATGAGGCAACACATTATGTTGGTTTTCCACAGAAGCTACATATGGTATCTAGTGTGCTGTTTCAATAATACATGGTTTTTATTATTTAAGGAAAATACTGAAGAACAATAGTGTGCAGACACTAGCTAGCTAGACAGGAGGGTTTTCAAAAATATGGTGATAGTTTAGAAATTTTAGAGATCGTTATCCTTTTCTATGTTTCCACAATATTGATACCATAACAAAACATATTGAACACAAATCAAATATTGGAGCTAATTGACTAGCTGCAAATATTTATTCGCTGTTGTGCTACTATGCCAAGGAGACCTACCTATAGGAGAGATGCTTTGAACTTCTTCATATAAGTTCGGTAACAATACTATATGAACGATGCTGTTAGCTATATGTGACACTCCTGGTGTCACCGGAGCCCCAAATGCCTGCAAAATCAAACTCAGTCCAGCTTAAATCAAACTGAAATCAATTGTTTGAATATGTCAAAACAAATTATTGTGAAGAAACTTCAAACATTGTGACAGAAACCTACCTGAAAAAAAAGAGAGCAGTTTTACAGTCCAAAATAATGGCCATTAGTTCTCCAAAACTAATGGCCATTAGTTTAAGGGCATATTAGTAATTTACTATTAATTAATTAATTCATTGTTTAATAATAATGAACTAAAAAATTCAACCCCAACCGGCAAACCCTAGGAACAATAATAATGAACTAGACTGATGAACAACGCTAATTGATTAAATTACAAATTGATTTTTCTATATAAAAAAAATTACTATTACATGTTGATCCCACTTTATTTTTTCCAATATTACCCTTACTAATAGCCATTAGTAGTAGATTTTTGATATTTAATCTAGACCGTCGGATCAAACTAATGGCCTTATTTTGGGCCGTAAAACTGCTCAAAAAAATTATCTGAAAGAGCATCTCAAGAGAGAAATTTGATGAACTGTCCATAATTTAATTAATTCTGTAAGTGCGATCTAAAGATTCAGTAAATGTTGATAAGTTCCTGAGTTCCTAGCGTTTTATCTCACATTCTGCAGCTAAGATGCACTTCGACCCAAAGGGTGCAGATAAATACTGCTCTACTCCCTCCGTTTTTAAATTGTTGTCGTCATTGACTTTTTTATTTACGTTTGACCATTCGTCTTATTCAAAATAGTTGTTCGAATATGCAAAATTATAAGTTAGGTTCAAACTTACTTTGAAGATAAAACAAATCATCACAAAATATATGATATTTTTAAATTTTTTTTGAATAAGACGAATGGTCAAAGATAGCAAAAAAAGTCAATGGCGACAACAATTTAAAAACGGAGGGAGTATTCTTCTTGCCTGAAAATTGCCATAATGTTTGCAGGCCAGTAGATATTTCATTTATTAGGTGGAACGGAGCAGCAACATGGAAAATGGAAAATTTTGCAGAATGTTGAAAGCCGTTGGTTAGGCAACGGAGTCAGCCATCCGCCACGTGGACGCCGGCGATGGGCGCGTCTCCAAACACCCCTATCCCCCGGGCAGCACACCACCGCTAGAGTGTCCCCAATGGTACCTCTAAGAGTTAGCAGATATTGTATTTTATAGGAAACAGAGAGGAGCGAGGGTGTTGTTAGCCCTTGTTCAAGAGTTAACTCTTAGCATAAAATGAGACACTGTTTTGCGGGTCCCACCTCCTACAAGAGTTAGTAGCTGGCTCTTAGCTGTCTCCACCATTGGGGACGCTATAAAAAGGTTGTTCCTTGCCGCTAAACCCTAGCCGAGCCCTCCTATCCCCAATCCCGCCGCCACCTCCATTTCCTCGCCGCCCAACTCCATCTCGCCCTTCGCCGCCACTGAGGGACCCCCGGTGGAACTACTCCACTGTGAGCTGTGAAAGGGAGCTTTTCAACTACCCATGGCCGCCAATCCCTCTCCTCCACCATGAGCCGCGAGATCGAGCCCCCTCTTTCCACTCCTTGTCAACCACATCGCCGTCGATTCCACACTGCCCGGTGAGTCTTTCATCGATTCGTCGCTCCGTGAGCTGCTGTTGTGCACCCTTTGACCCCCTTTTCTCCACGTTTCCACAACTCAGGACGTCAGAACGCCGCTCTTTCCCTGCTGCCGTCAAACTGCCACGGAGAGCCTCAACGTCAAGCTCTACCTCCCGGCCCTCCTCCACGCTGACTTCATCATCGGCGCCCAGATCCGCGATGATGTACTGAAGCTCATGCGCTCTCCATCTCGACCTCGCGTCCTCTTGTTGACTGAAATGCCGCCGTGCCACTGTCCATCTCAACAAGTTTCCAGCCATCGCTGTCGTGCCCCAGACCACGTTCCTGGTGAGCCTCTCCGACCTCGTCGTAGAAATTCCGTAGCATCGTCGTTTTATGATGCTGTTGAACCGGAACTAGAAGTCACGCCACCACGCTCCGGCATGCTGGCCATCATGGCTCTCTTCTGTTGGAATTATTGACCTCGGTCAAGTGGCCCAAAAGGCCCAATCCGAATCCAACTAAAAGCCCCTATTAGCTGCCTTGATCGGGAGGCAGAAATCAGCCCATCTAAGGGCCCGGCCCCGAACCTACAGCCTATATAACTAAGGGGAAACACTCCGTTTACCCTAATCGTGTGTTAATCACGAGTTCAGCCGTCAAGGGTTATTCCTAACCCTAATCTACCGATCACTAAGAGGCTGGAAGGTTTGGAAGCCGGTGTCCCTGATTCTACATCGCCTTGCTGCTGTTCTTCAACATCTACACCTCTACAGCCTCATCTACCTCTTGCGGAAGAGGAAATCATGACGGGTAAGTCAATTCAGTGTTAATTTCAGTTCTAGGCGTGATCTATCTTGACTAGTGATCCTGTTAGCCTAATTCTCTAAGTTGATGATTAGTTTTTGGTCTAACAATTGGTATCAGTCGCCTACTCTAGTCGTTTTAGATCCCCTAGTCTCAGATTTACTAGATCTGTTCATGTTTTAAGTTCAGTAAGATGATCTAGTTCGCAATTCAGAGGTGTTCTATTCAGTTTCAGTCAAATCTTAGTTAAGCTACTTAGATCAGAACGCTAATGATTCATGTTTTAGTTAAGTTTCATCTAGCGCAACAAAGTTTTTTTTTCATGATTAGATGCCTAAGATCAGTAAGTAATCTAAGTTCTTTATTCATGTTTAGCCATGCTTTTAATGTCTGCGCAGTAAATAAATTATGCTTAGATTAAATTAGGTTCACTTAAATACGTGAGATTAAGTCAACAGTTCATGCTTTTTAGCCGTAATTAAGAAGCTAGGGTTCTGGGTTATAGATCAACTAAGTTTGCCATGTTACAATTTGCTAAGTTTCTAAGTTTGCTAATCTAGGGTTTGCACGCACTCCCTAACCCTAACCCTAAGTTTTGGTTCAGAACTAAGATTAAGATTGAGTTGAGATGGGGTTACCTCAATCCTCGCTCCGGCGTGGCCAAGCGTTGCGCGCGGACGATGGCGCCTTCTTCGGCCGCCGGCAAGGCCCACGGCATCAGTACGCCGTGCGTGCCCGTCACCCGCATCAGGACCACCCCGCGCGGCATAAGCTCCGCCGCGCGGGAGCCCACACGTGCACGGCTCCTCGCCGTCGTTGCGCCGGGCTGCGGCCGAGACACCTCCGCCTCGCCGCCGTCGCACCGGGACGCTTCCACGCCGCCGTTGTCGCGCCTCAGATCCGCGCGCAACCCCTCGCCACCCTCGCCGGGATCAGATCAGGCCGTGCGGCATAAGCCGCCGCACGTGGGCACCCGGGCCGTCGCCCTCCTGGTCGTCGTTGCCAGGGCGCCGCCGCCGCCACTGGGTCGCTGTCGCTTGCCTCCATGCGCGCATCGGCCAAGCCCGCGAAAAGGCACCACGGAGGCACCCCTCGACGGAGCCGCGCGCGACTTGGTCGCGCGCGTGCGCCGGCGAGAGGCGCCGCCATGGCGCCGGCGGCGCAAGGCTGCGCGGGCGGCTCACCGTCGCCGCCGGAGCTCGCGGCGAGCAGCAGAGCGGCGGAGCGAGTGAAGTGCGGCGGTAGTGAGTGAGGAGAAAGTGAGGAGGAGAGACTGTGCTAGGGTTTCCATCCCGGCCGGTTTTGTTCAACTAACGATGCTGCCTCACCGTCCGATCTCCTCCTCGCTCCATCCAGCCGTCTGCGCCCCGGCCGGTTGTTGGGCTGGGTAACTTGCTCCCCGCGGGCACGCGCGCGTGAGGCCGAATTGGCGGCCCAGTCGCTGGTTTTCGGGCTTTCAGCTTGACGGCCTTTAGGCGGCCTGCGCGGCGCCCCGACGCGCGGTGCGCTGCGCCAATTTTCGTGCGCGATTAAGCTGGGCATCATGGGCTGGGCCGCCGCGTCTGCGATGCTTAGCCGCCCGCGCGAGGCACGCTGCCGGGCTGCAGTGGGCCGCACGAGAGTTTTAAGCTACTGGGCCAGTAGCGAGCTCGGTTTTCATGATCTGGAAGAAATTCTTTTCTTCCTTTTATTTTAAGCTCTTAAGTTAAGTAATTTTCATGATCTGTTTAATTCATATTTAAGGAATTAATATATCATTTATATGCTCAGTTTCACTGCAAAATTATTTAAGTTTTATTGCAGTAATTAGTTATGAAATTATTTAAGATAAATTCTCAGAATATTCAGTAGCAATATTTCATTTGCTAATTTTAAGCTTCCGCTGTCATTTTAAGAATATGTGCTCTTTCAATATTAAGTTTTATTAAGTATATTGAGCATGATATTTTAAGGCATAAGTTTAAGATTAATTTAGCTATTTAGTTGAGTTAAAATTTTGGGAATTTTAACATGTACTATATGCATAATTTCATAAGTACCATTAATTCTTCTGTTTTACACAGAATCATGAGATTTAAGATCTCCTCTTAATGATCACGATAAGTATTTTCTCTGCGAAATTAACATAGTGGGAAATCATTTTTCATTAAGTTAATGCCCAGCATATATGATCTTTTCTCACCATGTTTGAAGACATTATTTGAGTTTTTGTATGAGAATTTTAAGTTGAGATTATTATTATTATGCTATATTTATCTTCGCTGAGAATATTAAGTGCAAATTAAGTTCCTTTTATTAATAAGTTTATGCCTATAATAGGGTTGCTTTTATGCATTACATAAATAAGTTTTATGCTGTTTTAATTGTAAGTTTAATAAGTTTCGCTTGTTTTCCCCACCGTGATGAAGTTGTTCCTTATTACATGATTATAATCAGACCACCATAGGGTTATTTTCATGATTTTTTTTAGTGCATCTTATTGTACTAATTTCAAGTTTTCACATTTAAGTTTGTTCCTCTAAGTTTTCCATCAATCATGGCTTAAGATCAATAAAAATGCATAAGTTGCATTTGCCATGCGCATTTTAAGATCAAATAATGCATCTCTTGCGTTATTATTGCTATTTTATTAGCACACTAAGATATTTACTAAGTATCTTTATTTGGCTATGTCTTTTCAGCTGAAAGCCACATGAAGAACATCAAGCCCTTCAACGGCATTGACTTTCCTTTATGGAAAGAGAAGGTGCAAGACATTCTCAAGTCTCTGGAGCTTGATTATGTGCTTCATAAGGATAAGCCACTTCCTCTCTCTTCCGACATTGAGGAGTATGATGAGAAGATGCATGAGTATCAATTCAAGTTGGAGAAATGGGAAAAGGACAATAAGTTTGCCAAAAGAATCATCAAGCGTTCGATCTCAAAAGGCATAAGGGAAGAATTTCATGATAATGAGGACACAACTGCTAGTGAACTCTTCTTTTTGATTGAGTTAGAACATAAGAGAGTCAGCACAAGGTTCCTCTTCACCAGGCTACAGTGGAATAGAAAAGCACATACGCAGCATGTATGACATTGCTTATGAGCTTAGGTCATTTCACTACAAGAAAAAAGGCCTTCTAAAGACGTTTTTATAGATGCGCTTTTCTAAACGTCAATACATCAGCTCCTAAAGACGCTTTTTGCCACGGTATCAAGATCGCGTCAATTTAACACGTTATTAGATACGCTTTGATGGTCAATAGCCGAATAAACATGTTTTTGACATGCTTTTGACGCTAATAGCCCTGTAAAGATGCTTCTTGACACGCATTGAGAAATTATATGATACTAGATGCGCTTTTATTCCGTTGGTATCCCACGTAAACACGTTTATGATGCGATATTGAGAACGCATCAAAGTGATGCGATATTGGCCACGCTTTAAACGTATGTAATCTCATCTAAAGACGCTTCTTGACACGCTATTTGGAATGCTAGAGACGTCAATGTATTTGGATAGCATAAGTTAAAAAAATACATACCTTACTCTAGTCAAAGTTGCAGGTGAGATGAGTTGGTTAAGGGAGTTTGTATGAAATGAAGAGGTCATGGGTTCAACTCCTACGAACTGCGCGAATAATACTTGCTAAGAGCATGAGGGAACAATTTTTTTTTTGCAATGTTCTAAATAGCAACACTTTAAAGCATTGCTAAATTCATAGACACGTGATTGAGCGCAACTATAAAATCGTGTATAGGTTTGTAGATACGTATATAGCATCGCTATAAATCGCGTTAAATGTGCTAGACATGCTTTTAAAATACATCACTACAGGCATATGACATGGCCCGTGCGGATACGCTCCCAACACGCTTTATGAAAATGTCTCTATATTCCAATAGACATGAAATAAACGTATCTACCGTGTAAATAAAGCGTATCTACAAGGGTGTTTTTCTTGTAGTGTTTGGAATAGAACTCTCCGATTCTTTTTTAAAGCATTGTGTTGAGACATCTTTAGTGAATCCATGAATCGGGAAGTGATCCTTAGAATTTAGTAGATGGAAATAAGTTGAAGTTTTAAGAACTTTATTTTAAAATTAGTTAGTGGATTCAATAAGTTAGCTTGATGACATTCAATGTACTTTAGTGAAACCTTTTGGTTCCATATATCATTGTTTTTATGAGTATATTTCTCTCTAAGTTGTGAAATTATCTCTTATATCCTCAAAGTTTTAAGTTATTATCTTAATTGCTTTTCTACAAGCAAATTTCATAATGTTAATTATGAATCTCTTACATATGTGAGAGTTAGATGAGATAATTAAGTTAAGTGATGAGACCTTGTCGAATATGTGGCACACTCACGTTTAGACCACAAATTCGGGGGGAGAATGGCATGTCTCATCAATTTAAAGATACTCCAGTTAATAAACAATTGCTCTTATCAATTCTCTCCATTGTATCTTCAATGTCCATAAGTTTCAAGGACATAGTTAAGTATAAGATTTTAAGCATAATATAAGAATAAATTTAAGCATGATATACTCGCTATATCTTATTGCTTGAAATTAAGTTCAAGAGCAATTTTATCATGTAAGACATGATTATTAAATTACCACTGTGATGGGAGTTTATACTCCATAAAGACCAATTGTCTCAATAAGTGTGATTTTATTCTATATTCTGGCCACAGCTGATTACGGGTTAATTCTCACAGATTGTGTTGTGTCACCCATTTTCTGGCCACCGCTGTTGTGGGTTGGTGCAATGGAATCAGAGATGATTGAAGTATGATTGTGTTCATGATACTGGCCACCGCTGTTTTGTGGACATTTAATCATAACTTTGCTAGTCTAGTTCATCTTCTGGCCATCGCTGATGTGTTCTAGTTCTTGGCAAAGGAAGCTGATCAGTGGTATAGTAAATGTCGTGCCAAGATAAGTCAAAGAGCTATCATTGTAAATTAATTTAGATAAATTTATGGGTCGACAAATTTAATATTCTGATTATTCAGAATTCAATGAAAGCTCACATGGAAGAAAATGGGGGAGAAGAAATCTTATCGAGATATAGGATAAGTTTCTCTATATCGATGATTTAAGATAAGATGTATATACATACATACATATATGATTTTCTCATAGATATCGTGCCATAAGTGTTTCCCCATTCTTTCTAACTCTGTTGAGGACCTACATTAAGTTGTGTTTCCATAACAGAGACATGTAATCTTTAATGATAAGTTAAGTGTTTTGGGCACAAAAGTAAAAGCCTCAGTTATTTTCTAAGATAAAGTAAAAGAGGTCATAAAAGGGTCTATGAATTTTGAACATAAGTATAGTTCATCTCATAGCAATTTTCTGATGGAATCAATGCAGTAGACTGTAATGGGTCTGCAGGTTTTTTGAAGAAGTGATTCCAAAGGAAACTAAGATGTTAATTTTATAACTCACTATGAGTTTGTACGTATCATGGGAAACCGTGATCTATTTTATAAGGTTAAGGTGGATTAATTAAGATCCTAATACTCTAAGATGATTATTTCCTCAAGTTTAAAGAAATAAGCATGCATTTCAAGAAAGAAATCATTTCATAAGATACATCTAGTGTTGCTTTTCCTAGGTTCTGGGGGAGTTTGACATTTTTTATGGGACCAAAGTGAGTATTAGGATTGTCACTCAAGCTCAAAAGTTGAGAGAGGCTCTGAAGTGACATTATGTGAATGCAAATATAATTATGCCTGTAAGTTTTGCGTGACATAGCAAATTTTATCATAAGTATAAGATTAAGAATAAGATAAATAGGAAGACGTTCCTAAAGCTTCAGACAGAAGCTATGTGCTAAGCCACATAAGAAATTGACTTAGCATGACAAGCCGGAATGCTTGACAAGATTTTATTAGTCTTAGTCCAGGGAAGGTCCACTGGAAAAGGTGTTTAAAGCTAAAGGCACCATATAACATGCTTATTTTATTAATTAAGTACTATTCAGATAAAGTTTTTGTGAGGGTGTATGGATGTAAATGTGCACAATTAAGTTTTATGTCCTTCACTCTTACAGATATGAGCGATTCTGCAGAAAGCTCTAAAACAAGATTAGCATTATTTGTGTTGATTTTGTATGGCATGTCTCAGACAGGCATATGAAATATACTCCGGTATTATTGAGCCTACATTAATAGTATTCAATGTTACTGTATTTGATTACAGAATTCCTTCAAGTAATGACATATAGTTGATGGTGTCAAGCCCATTGACAACTATATTGTTATGTTATGAAAGAAGGGTCCCAGGATCAAGTCATTTTAATGCTTTAAGTAAATAGCTAGCAACATGACTAATTAAGGGTGTTATCGCCTATCCTATTTCGCGAAATTAGTATGGATTTGGTGATTAAACCTGAAATATGATTCTGGATGAGGCCGCATAAATGAACTCCCAATTAAGATTAATAAGTGTTCTATCGAGATACTGTAGCAGACTTTGGTTAATTATGTCCCGGTACACCTGTATTGCTTCCGGTGACTGATTCGTCAGGTTTTGTTATGGTATTGAGTGTGAACATAATGTGAACATAAGCCTAAGTTTAAGATTAAGATTGTTCAATTAAGTGGGAGATTATTGATCTATGTATGTCCACCTGCACGTGATTTATAATATGAATATTATAAAGAATTAGCCATTGACCTTCGGTCAAGGGGGAGAATGTTGGAATTATTGACCTCGGTCAAGTGGCCCAAAAGGCCCAATCCGAATCCAACTAAAAACCCCTATTAGCTGCCTTGATCGGGAGGCAGAAATCAGCCCATCTAAGGGCCCGACCCTGAACCTACAACCTATATAACTAAGGGGAAACACTCCGTTTACCCTAATCGTGTGTTAATCACGAGTTCAGCCGTCAAGGGTTATTCCTAATCCTAATCTACCGATCACTAAGAGGCTGGAAGGTTTGGAAGCCGGTGTCCCTGATTCTACATCGACTTGCTGCTGTTCTTCAACATCTACACCTCTACAGCGTCATCTACCTCTTGCGGAAGAGGAAATCATGACGGGTAAGTCAATTCAGTGTTAATTTCAGTTCTAGGCGTGATCTATCTTGACTAGTGATCCTGTTAGCCTAATTCTCTAAGTTGATGATTAGTTTTTGGTCTAACATCTTCTACCCTGAACTGTGTGACAGGTCCTGCAGCTCGAATCTGATTGGTCTGGCCTTTTCCGGAAACAGAAATGCGAAACTCTTGATTCTTGAACTGTTAAGTTTACTGGAAGTTTGTCAAAGTACATAGAAAATCAAATATACCTCAGAAAAATGTAAACCTGGTTTTGTTTACTTATGCTCATTCAATCAGGCGAAATGGCGTCGAGCTCTGCTATTGGCAGGGGCTTGCCGGCGATGAGCGCATCGTCCTTAATTGCCGATGCCGTGGAGGTGGAGGGGTCGCACGTCCTCAAGATCAAGGGATACTCCAGGACCAAGATGCTCAGCGACGGCAAGAGTATCAAGTCTGCCACATTTGAAGTGGGAGGCCATACCTGGTATATAAGCTACTACCCCCGACAGTGTTAAATCGAAAGATGCTGGTTGGATTTCGTTCTTTCTATATTGCAAGGGTTCTGAGGAAGTTGAGGCAAAGTACAAGTTTAGCTTACTCGACGAGATGGGTGAGCCAGTGCCATCGTATAGCAAGTCCTGGAGCGACATAATCTCCTTCAAGGCCAAAGGGTGGGGAAATGGAAGATTCATCGAGAAGAAGGCCTTGGAGGACTCATCCTATCTGAAGGATGATTCTTTCAGAGTTAGGTGTGATCTCGTCGTCTGCAATAAGTTCCGAACCGAGGACGCCAAGCAGTTTGTTACCGTGCCGCCGCCAGACATGCAGCAGCATATTGGCCATCTCCTCACTTCTCAAGTGGGAGCAGATGTCACGATTCAGGTCGGCATGGAGACCTTCACTGCCCATAGGCTGGTGCTTGCTGCTCGGTCACCGGTCTTGATGGCAGAACTCTTCGTCCAGATGAAGAAAAACAACATGTGCCACATACAAATGGATGATATGGAGCCCAGAGTGTTGAAAGCAATGCTCCACTACATCTACAACGACTCGCTACTTGAGGTAGAGAAGGAAGAAGCGCTTGTGATGGCTCAGCAATTGCTGGCTGTGGCGGATAGATATGATCTCACAAGGTTGAAGCTGATATGTGAGGACAAGCTGTGCAACTTTATCGATACAAGCACGGTGGTGACTGCACTGGTACTTGCTAAAGAGCATGGTTGCAATGGCCTCAAGAAGGCGTGTTTTGAGTTCCTCAAGCTGCCAGGCAATCTGAAGGCAATCATGCTGAGTGATGGTTTCCAGCACCTCACAAGCAGTTGGCCCTCTATTCTTAAAGAGCTGGTTGTCAAGCTTGCTCCCTAATCTCATTCAACTTTAAAGCGATAATATCATAGTTATCATATTATTTCTATTTACATTTTATGAGTCTACTTTTCTCCTAGTCTTATGTAATGTGTGAACAGTTGGTCATTGCTACTTATTTACTATAATATTGCAACCTAAGTGCCCATATCTTCATCACCTAGCTAGCAGAATAACTAGGACCATAAACATGCTACTATCCAGTGTGCTGGCTCAATAATATTCATTTTTCTTATTTAATGAAACTACAGTGATCTGAAACTTGGAGTCATGGACATTTAGGTCTTTCAATAATATTTTGATACTTAGAATTTTAGAGATGGCACGTTTCATATCCCTGGGCAGGGACACCTTCACTGCCTGCTTGCTCTGGACTTCTTGGGTAAAGATCTTTGATCATTCCTACTTATTTTAAGTATAATATTGGAACATTAGGTGCCCTTATAGTCATCACCTGGTAGAATAACAGGGGCTATAAAATGGAGATTGATTCATTGGCCAAAATCAGGTTTACCCCGAGTTGTTAGTGTGAACATTGACTATCTGGTCAATGGTCAGATGAGCATTTGGTGGTGGTCGTCCTGGTGCTTGCTGTGACGCTGTGACTTGTGGTGGATCATGCGCTACAGGGGATGGTGCCGGTTGGTGCGAAAGAGGATGGGAGCCCTGTTGGTGGGGCGCGGGAGCTGAGCACGATTGATAACATGAAGGCAATTGTGATAATGAGCTTGTTTTGAGTGCAAAGGGGGGTGTGATCTACCATGTAATTTACGGCATGCACTCTATCTGAACTTGTTTTCTCTTCTTAAATGAAAGAGCAGTGCTCCTGCTCAATTCTTCGAAAATAAATAATGAACTTTTTTTTTGTTTGAATTGGAAAACGATTTCCATTAACTAGAGGCTGACGCCTGATCGGCGGACACAAGATGGTTTACAGTAGCTGGATTGCAATCAGGCCAGAGTACAGCTCCCGGCCCCAAGTTAGCTCCTAACTTTGCTAATGCATCAACTACTGCATTTCATGACCTTGAGTTATGCAAAATCCAGACAGAATTTATCTCTATATACATCAAGATTTTCATATCCTTGAAAAGGTCTCCATTCATTGATAAGTCCAATGACAACAAGGTGAGTGCAGTCTTCAGAGTTGAGGCATCCGTTTCAATCTCCAATTGTGATATGCCAACATCCATAGCAAACATCAGGCCTTCTACAACAGCAGTTGCTTCAGCTTGCAAAGCATCGTTGCAGTGATCAATTTTGCCTGCTCCCAGTCGTATCGCATTTCCATGCACATCCTGTAATTCGAATCCCCAAGCGCCAGACTTCTGGTTGCTCATAGAATGAACCAGTCAGCGGACAGTCAATGCCAAATCTTAATTTGCAGGAGCGTTCTTTGCGCTAGATTGCTGGTAACAAACTCGTAGAATTGTCTTGTATGGTATTGTTGGCAGGCAACTGAAACACATGCCAAATACTAACAGAATCATCTGGCTAACAAACTTGGAAAGTACAGCTCCTTGGAGATACAAATGATCGAATACCTTTTGGTTGCCATGATCTTCGGATAGCATGCACGGCATGTCAGGGTGTGCGGCTAACATTCCACACGTGACATACACGTTCTCCATACGTCGGTTTCACATTACTGGTGGGCGCACATCGATCGCCGCCGCGTAGGACGCGTATTTGCAATCTCTTCCCCAAAATGCCCATAAAAGCCTCTCGTCTTCTTCCTTCGATCTTCAATCGCGGCCTGAAACCAACGCCTGTCCCTCTCCATAGTGCTCTGCTGCAAGCTGTACTGTTGTTGGTCAAGATGACGTCGAGCTGTGCTGTCAGCAGAGGCGCCCCGGCACAGAGTGCGTCGACTATTGTGGCAGATGCCGTGGAGGGGTCCCATGTCCTCAAAATCGAAGGGTACTCCAGGACCAAGGGGCTCAGCAACGGCAAGTATATCGACTCCAGCACATTTGACGTGGGAGGCCATGCCTGGTATATCAGATATTACACTGACGGTGGCATCGAGAAGAATGTTGGTTGGATATCGTTATTTTTAGGTATCCAATGTGACAATGCTACTGAAGTCGTGGCGTCCTTTAAATTCAGTTTACTTGATGATGCGGGAGAGCCTGTATTACTATCGCTGGAGCAAGACGCTCATCTTCAAGGCAACAGACCGTGTTGGTATAGTTGGGGATACACAAGATTCATCCAGAATAAGGCACTGGAGGAATCAACATATCTGAGCAAAGACTTTCAGAGTCAGGTGTGATGTCAGCGTCGTCTCAAAAGAGTAGCGCATATAAACTGGCACCCAGTTTGTCGACGTGCCTCCCTCCAACTTGCATTGTAATCTTGGATGTCTCCTCTCATCAAAACTTGGAGCAGATGTAACGTTTGAGGTCGCTGGGGAGACATTTCCTGCACATAGGTACATACTTGCTGCTCGATCCTCTGTTTTTATGGCCTAGCTCTTTGGTTCAATGAAGGAGAAGACTATGACCTGCATACAGATCGATGATGTTGAGGCAAGAGTGTTCAAAGCTATGCTTGATTTCATCTAGACCAACCAGCTGCTGGACATAGAAAAGAGTGATATGCTTGTCATGGCTCAGCATTTGCTCGTAGTTGCAGACCGGTATGATCTAGAGAGGTTGAAGCTGATATGTGAGGACAAGCTCTGCAACTTCATTGATACTAGAACTGTGGCAACTACACTGACACTTGCTGAACAGCATGGTTGCCATGGCCTCAAGCAGGCATTTTACCCGCAAAAAAAAAAAAACTCTTCTAACAATCTGAAGACAACCATGGCGAGCGACGGCTTTGATCATCTGATGACCTGTTGCCCATCCCTTATCAAGGAGCTGCTTGCCAAGGTTGCTTCATGTCCTTGACGTTTTCAATTTGGGGGAAGCTGCAAAATTCAGAATTATATATATGCCAATTTCTATTTATCTGTGCTATTATCTAGTGTGATGTGATGATTGTTGGATGATCCGATGAAGTACTTAATCAACGCATCAAGTAGTACCATGTTCTGGGACTTACATAGCTTCATAATATTTCATTCTATAATCCAAGTAATGTAACCAATTAATCAAGAATCAAGTGTTCTTTATGTTAACATATAAGGAACACACTTTTTTATTTTCTGTATTGAACCTAAATGGCATTGACTTGGTTTTCATTTTTGATGAGAGACTATAAGCGTGGAAGCCAGTTATAAAACTACCGAGAGTAACATTCATTCAATGAACTACTGGGAATTGAATCTGTCACTAGAAAAATATAGCATGCCGTTGCCACGCCTGCTGGCCCATCTTGTTGAGATATCGTGATTATGATAAGTTTTGATCGTATGACATTCTAATTCTAAAACTTTAAAGAAATATATAATGCCCATTCATCATACTTGAGCCTCGTCATAGCCTCGTGCCAAAATCTATAAAGATGGTTTGTACGATAGACTACTGTCTAATATCAGGAGGCTAACATTTTCACATAATCATATATGCATTATGGACCAGAGTAATCGAAACACGGTGCATTGTTAGCACACCTTCAAGCCAAGAATTATTTTGGTGTGTTTAAATTGTCCATCTGATTGTTCACATTAAACAATCATCATCGTTAATTCATTAAGGATCTCACAGATTCCACATAAAAGTACCATGTAAGTGTCACCAGAAGTTGGATATGAGCATTTATTTATGACACTGAACACAATAGAAATGCATGTGCATATGTTATTATATTACATTGCATATTTGAAATGGCAATTAATAGTCACAACAGAAAAAACTGCATAAAACAGTAATTCCATCCGTGTTTTGTGCATAGCAGTCACAACTTAAACCTCAGACTCGCGGCTTAAATCATTGTTTGATTGTGGCTTTTCAGTTGGTTTATCTCTCATAGAAAGCGAAAAAACATGTTAGTTGGAATACATATGCTCGTTTTGCAGTGATATGTAGCATTAATTGTGAAATTAAATATATGTACATCATATTCGCATACTTGAAATAAACCCAAACTAATAGGAGCATCTATATTTTTAAATAGCTTTCCAACATATTCCTTGTATGCAAAACCATTAATTTTGTAGTGCAGAAACCGGCTATAATCGGTCATTTTAATAAAGTACGATGGCTTCTATACAAAGGGTTATGTTAATTTCTTCATGAATGTATTTATGGTGCATATAAAATAAAACATCAATTGGATCTAGGCTTACAGTTGTTTGATATACAGATGAACAGTTTGGACAATCTAAGGAAGATATCATTTCTGACAAACCGACAGCTTAGCAGGAGTCTATATGGCAATAAAAGCTCTAAATTGGGTTCTAGATATGTCAATAAAAGCTCTAAAACTATATTGTTAAAATGCAATTAAGAAGAACTTGTCAAACTGGGGTCTAGACATATCAATAAAATCTCTAAAAGTTTTTGGGTGTTACATCGCCGAATTTGAGCTGAACTGTCTGGCAGCATAAGATAAGCGGAAGCAGTCTAATTTTTTCATAATTACGAGTATCTTTCAATATATTCTCTAAAAAGGTTGTCCAAAGGACGTCAATTAAAAACCAAAGCGAGTAGTAAGATAACAAAGAAAAGATTAAACCATCAGTATACTTACCTCCTTGTCAGATCGTTATTCCTTAAACAGAACATTCTCATCAAACTGGATGAGGCGACACTGAAATATTCAACCTTTTCAGTGTATTCCTTTCCTGTACAAATGATGATATGTCATTATTACGTTCAAAAGATTTTCAACCATGTGAAAGATGCTAAGATGAAGGAGCTATGTTCAATAGAAAAAAAGTCAGGGAAGACAATGACATGAGTCTTATACAAAAATGTTATTGGAGAATATGGATGTTTTTTACAGTACTGAAATGTAATTCGAGGACCCAAACAATTTCCAAGAACTGATAAGAAGCATAGGCAGCGATTGATAGACATTTCGCTGTGGCATTTGGTGAAGCGTCTCCGCTTTTCACAAGATCGAGTCGGCAAAGCGCTGATGAACAGACGCAACAGTACAGCATATAAAAAGCACAAATCTGCATATTTAAGTTATTACAAGTCTTAAATGATTTAAAACATGAGAGTAGCATAGCGGAAGTCTCAACTATACCAAATCTACAACACTCGACGATAAGTGGCCGCACATCGAAGCCCTACGATGTGGACCCGCTGATGAACTCCACCAAGCAACAGCGGAAACAAAAATCTATACCTGCACAAAAACATAAAGAGCCAAATCCTGAGTACTAGTTACTCAGCAAGACTTACCCGTCAACGTGGCTAACTACAGCCGACTCCTAAAATGCAAAGGCTACAAAGGGTTAGGCTGACTCACTTGCATAAAAGCGCACTAATTACTTGGTCCTTACTTTCAAGTTTTAATTCCAATTAAGTACTTAACCAATAAAGCAGTGTTCATATATCTAGAACAGGTATAAGTAACAATACATCAACGGTGACAGTATATATAGCAAAATATGTAAATAACAGTAATGTAAATGGACTAGCATCATCATCTCATCAATCATATCACACTACGATGTGACGCAGTGAGCAAGGTTGCTCTTGACCGAGAGCGGCGGCATCGATGTACATCCTGCAGGAGAAAACCTGACCATACGCCACACACGCGTAGAGTCGCATGTGGCAACTATTCGCGAAGGTCCCCCTAGAGCTGGCTGCGTCTCACACCTCCCGAGAAAGGCCTTCCCGCACGGTCCCCGTCCCAGACGTACGCCCCGATTGGGAAGCATCCCTTCTCTCCCTAATACCATGATAGAAAGTGCAAGTATCCGCAAGACACCAGGGCAACCTAAGCTACTAAGTTTACTAGGCCCATAAAAACACTAGCATATGATCAGTACGTTCGAACTTGCTCAACAGGGCCAACAACGGACGGTCCTTAACTGACACAGACGGGGCTACCACCGTGAAGGCCCAGCCTTCTCGCACCATCCTACACAAACAAATCCCCGTCCGGTCTCAACAAATCCTAAATCCAGCTAGTACAATCCAGGGTGAACCTACCTCGCGAGTGGGACCTACCACTCGACTTCTACCATCCGCTAGCCACTAAGCCTAGCAAGTTCTAACGTAACCTAGACCACATCTACAAAAATAGGACACAAGGTAGGATATGGAAGGGTAATCCTAATGCATTTCTAAGGTTTCACATCAACTCCTAATAAACCTAATGCACAAACATTGACTAGCCCCAATCAAGTGCACAAATAAAAATCCTAATTAGGGAGGCATGCACCGGGCTTGCCTGGCTCAGGAGCGTAGCTAACAGGGTCAGCGGGGTCAGTGTCCTGCTACGGCTGCTCCTCCTGCACCTCCTGGGTCTGCTCCTCCGGTAGCTGGAAGTCCAGTGGCTCCGGAGTCGTCTCTGTCACTACACGTTATGACAAGGAAAATAATGCAAAGTTAGATGCAAGAATATGATGCAATTCATGATTTAATTACTTGATAGGACAGTCATTTGCACTGTAAGTGCAAATGATTAACTTTGTTAATTAATTTCGTCTGGAGTATTTCCTTCGTTAACTTTTAATTAAGTTCACCATTAATCAACTTGGGCAAGTTAAATGAATAATGTGATTCTGAAAGTGAATTTATGTCCAGTGGCATTTTTCTGGTGAAGAGTGCCACTGGAAGTAATTTATGGTGAAGTTTGATGAATTTTTGCTTTACAGATTATTTATAATAATTTAAACAATGCAGAACACGATTTAAATCATAAGAAAATAATTAAACATCATATTACAGTGGCAAAATATTCTGTAAGTAGTTTATTAGCATCTTAACAAGCATGCAAGATTTCTGGATTTATGGAGCAACAGGTAATTTATTATGAATTAAACAACATTTGCACATTTGCTTTGGTACAGAAAACAGATAAAGAGTACTGTGTGCTTTGACATTTTCGTTGGACAGAACAGAGTACAAGGAATCCAACAAAGTTGGATTTGTATTTTTATGAGTTGTATACGATTTATTATGTATTTTACAAGTTTCTGGGAATTTCTGATGATTTACCGATATTCAAAAAGGAATAAAACAATGGCGGCCAATCAGGTGGAAGCCACACAGAGGGCCACAAGGTCTTTGCCGCAGAAGATCTGGGCCTGGACATGAGAGATCTGGCCTAGGGTTGGGCCGGGTTGGATCGGGGCTGCTGGGTCGGGCTGGGCTGGATCTGGGTCCAGCGCCCATGGCGCGCGCGCGCACGACGCGCATGGCGACGGCGGCGCGGCCGTTCCGGCGACAAGGGGCGGCGAGGAGGAAAAAGGGCAGGCACAGGAGCTTCACCTCGGAAGTGCAGATCTTGGCGGGGAGAATGGCGACGATGGCGAGGGCGCGGCAGCTGTCGGCGCGAGGAGGCGGCTCGGTGAGGTCGTCGCGGCGTCGTTCCGGCGACTCGGGGTGGCGCGGCAGTGAGCTTGCGAGCGCACGAGCCTCGGAAGCTCAGCGCGGATCTCGGGGATGCACGGGTCGACGACGAGGTAGCTCGGAGGGGTGGGTTCACCTGCGGGGTGGCGGCGACTCAACGGCGGCGAGGAAACTTCGAATCCGGCGTGACGAGCTGCGGGATTGGGTAATGGTGGGGTTAGAGGTGTGCGAGAGCTTGACATTCACCAACAGGAATGACGCGGAGGCAGGGCACTCACCGGAGGCGACGAATTTGATGTCGGCGCGACGGAGCTCGGGGTGGCCGGACTTGGTGAAGACGACCCAGATTCGCGCTCCTCAGCCCGGGGCAAAGGCAATGGCGCCCATGGTTCAGTGGTACGGTTGCTTGCGAAGCTTGAGGCTAGCTAGCTCGGCCCGGAGGCACTCCGACGCGGCGGCGCGACGAGCTCGAGCTGGCGGATGGCAATGGCGGTGGGGGCGGGGCTAGGGTTTGGCGCTGGGGAGCTCGTGCGAGGAGGCTCGAGCGGTAATGAAGCGTGCGGACAGGGAGGGGGGCTTATCCGCGCCTGTCCGACCGGGGAGCGGCGAGGGCGGTGCGGCCGCGCCGTATAACGGCGGCCATGCGGCGGCAAGCCTCCGACGCCCTCAGTGAGAGGAGTGAGGCTGACGAGCGGGGCCCGCGAGGAATCTTCTTTTTTTCACGATTTATTCAAACTCTGATTTTTCCCCAATCTTTAGCGCTTGATTTGAACTAGCAATTGAACTCCAAAAATTGTAAAACCGGTTGCATTCGAAAGTTCATGAAATGCTCTTTCCAGTGACATAACATGCACATCCCAATTCGAAATAGAATTTAAATGGCAGCTAGTCAAAGTTGGACATTTTTGGAACTTTGGGGATTTATTTGAGCATCGAAATAAATTTCAAAAATCACCAAAAATTCTCCAAAATTCTTATTTCACAAGGGCTATCTCCAGGAATTTTGGTTGGGTCAAGTTGTTAAAGGAATGTTTGAGTTGCTTCACAGATATGGGTTTGAACTTGTTTAAACTTTGAATTTCGAATTTTTGAATTTGGCTTGATTTCATCTTTTCTTCAGCTTGGTTTGCACGATTCTGAAATTCAGTGACACGGGGTGTCACATTTGGCTTCGGCGACACAGCTCAAAACAGCCGCAGCTAATGAATACGGCACACTTTTGGCTCCTGCAGCTGCGCAGCTTGACTGGCTGCTACAGCAATAGCTGCAGCACAGCCACATGAATCTGTACCAAACGCTGCCATGGTATGGTTACTTATATATGCTATTTATAACAAAACATGAA
Organism: Eragrostis curvula; assembly: GCA_007726485.1. Lineage (NCBI taxonomy): Eukaryota > Viridiplantae > Streptophyta > Magnoliopsida > Poales > Poaceae > Eragrostis > Eragrostis curvula. Next base: position 12,318,608 of record CM017440.1, on the reverse strand, counting down.
AAATGAAGTTTATAGTCGAAGCTACATTCCAGTGGCCTTTTCTGTTTTTTGAGATGCAGTGGCCTGTTGTCAGGGGCGGGCCTTCTTTGATTCATGGGTATTCAATTGAATACCCATTATTTTTGACAACTTGTTTTGTATATATTGTGTATAGTACCTATAGGCTTGCAAAAAATTAAAAACAACACAACCAACACACACCCAGCCCAAAAAACAATCAGATCTACATTCAAAGCATCAAATATGGAAAATTTGTCCTGTTGTTTGTAAGTTTTTCTCTCATTTTGTTGTTTTATGTCCTCAACATTCAGATATTGCCACCTTAATATGTTGAAAATGTAGTGTTACACTGTTTCTATGGGCACAATTTCAAGTTTGGATCAATTTTGCGCTTGTCTTTGAAATTTTTGGCACAACTTGTCTTCATTTTAAGCCATCAAAAAAAATTTCCTCGCACTTAGAAATTTTTGAATACGCATACTTCAAATCCTGGGCCCGTCACTGCCTGTTGTACAAGCACCTAGCGACACCTTGGTGATGCAGCCTGTAATTGCAGCACGCCCTGTTGGGACTTGGGAATGCCCCCATGTGTAATTCTAAGCGAATCATTGATTGCAGAAACCAATGAAACATTGCAAAGAGGACATGCGAATAAACTGCATCACAAAGAGATAATCCACTACTAGAGAAACAGATTATTCCACTTCAGATTCAAATCTTACATTGAACTAACTACACAAAGGGGCATTGGCGTTTTTACCCCTGGTTTCAAAGCTAATTGCGATTATACCCCTCATTTTTCAACTTTGCGATTTTACCCTTGGAATTTCAAAACAAAGACAAAGTTTGCCCCTCCCAGGGGTAAAATTGCAATAAAAATATTACGATTTTACCCTTGGGAGAGGCAAAGTCAAGCTTCAATTTGAAAAATCAGGGGTAAAATCGTAAAGTTGAAAAACGAGGGGCATAATCGCAATTAGTTTTGAAACCAGGGGTAAAAACACCAAATTCCCTTTGGAAGGGAAAACGGTAGGGCATGCAGACGTGCGATTGGTTCGTGATGAATACAATAAAATATTATAAAAAATATCCGTGTGATAATTTAAGTTCATTTGCAACTGCAGAGAAGGGTCAAACAAATACTCTTTTACAGGCACATGGGAGAGGGTGTTTTCTCCCAATCATAAGGCATCAATTGTGAATTTGATTTTTAGCTAAGTGACGCCTTCAGTTAAATTTAGGCTAATAATGATTCATGTCAGATCATACCATGATAAAAATATAGCATTTCCCTGTTATAGCAAAGTAACTTCAAAAGGGAAAGTGAATAAGGAGTATACTTCTAAAATATCATTCTGGCGTGTAATAGTTCAAACACAGTGGACATAAAGATGGAAATACAGTCACAACAGTATCACATTCCAGTAAGAATTCTCTGACTGCTCCGATGCCCTTACAATATTATTAGTTGTCACCTGTATGGCTATCAGTATCAATGTCAATGACTAAATGACAATCCGACATCAATACAAATCAGAAATAATGATGCTTCATAAGCCCTGCTAATCATGTTGTTCTTAACTTATTACAAAGATAACTTGTGTCTTGCTGATTTGGTAAGTTTCTATCCTAATTACCAAGATAAACTTGTGACCCGGAAGATTCATCAATCCAATGTTTTCAGCTTCAACACTATCCAATTCGCTATGTGTCGTAGCCCTAGTTTCCAGATATTGCGAACTCTATTTTAAGATTTTTCTGAAGACTTGTCTTGCACGACATGGTGTATGGGAAGGTTACGATCTCCTTGATAGATTCGGAGAAAGAACATTGTAGTTTAGAAAGGATTCTGATAGGTGGTAACTAGCCTATAAATATTCATGTAACCCCTATGGGGAAATCTATCTGGCACCTTGCGAAACCCTAACGCAAAGGCTGCCACATTATACAAGATCGCACTGGACGTAGGGCTTTTATCCTTTGGGAGGCCTGAACCAGTATAAACCCTCTGCGTGTTCTTAGATCGATCTCGCTAACCACGTTGCTCCCACGATCCAAAGATCTGCCGAACAACCCCGTTCAATCGGGTGACGACAGAGGCGCGCCAGGAAGGGGGCCAGCGTCGAGATTCCGTCAAGAGCATCAGATGGGATCCGCGAACAACATGAAGTTTCCTGTCGGCGCCGAGTTCCGCTTTGGATCTTTGACCTTCGTCACCGACGGGAACGGAGATCTCCAGCAAGTCAACCCGCCAGAGGCGCAGGTGGCGCTCCTGGCGGAATTGGTGGCTTCGATCAACCTCAACGATGGAGCCGCCCAGAAAAAGCAAGAGACGACGTCTTCGGGAGTGCATATGCCGTTCGGGTTCGGCGGGTGCGTTTCGGGAGGCTGCGACAGGGGTATGGGGCTCTCCTTCGGGAACCCTACCGGAGGCGGAATCCTCTTCGGATCCGATCTCTGGCTCTGCCCTAGAAACGCAAGTCGTCCAGGCAATACTGGAAGGACGTTACTTTCCGGGCTTCGGGATCGGGAGCCCGGATAGTGATGATGAATCATGGAACAGTGAAGACTGCCCCGAAGATTGGAGGAGATTCCGAAGATGAAGGCATCGATCCCTCTCGCCAAATGTATATGGCCGGGCGGGCTTCGGAGGCATCCTCCAGCAGCGCACCCACCATCAGATCTATCAGATCCCAATCTCAAGCTCCGTCCAATGTCACGCCGCGCAACCTTGGTCCAGAGTTTGACGCCATTCGGCTTCAGACAGCGCTGGAGTCGCTGAACCGGCTGGCTCCCGATGGTTCTCCCTTGGCCCCATTGGTACAACAAGTCGCCGAAATCGCGGGTTGCATCAATATGACACCACCCATGAACAATGTAGCTGCTCCAGCCGCTCCTGTCACCAACCTCCAGGGAAGGCTCGGACCAGTCAACAATGAAAGGCCTGCTGCATCTGAGCATGCGTCATCTTCTGATCGTCGAAGGCGACAAGGTCAACCCCTGGCACCATCTGATGACCGCCATGTCTTGAATCGACAGCGTGGGGCTCCCTCCGTCCACCAGCGCCTGGTAGGACGACCTTCACAAGCACCAAGAAAGCATTCTGAGTCCACAGGCACTCCTCGCCTAGCATCTGAAACAGGGCCACCTGCTTATCAAGCCATTGGTCCCTATCTCCGATCAGTGCGATGGCCCGAGAAGTTTAAGCCAAACATAGTGGAGAAGTACGATGGTAGCACCGATCCCAGGGAGTTCCTGTCCATCTACTCCACGGTGATCGATGCAGCTGGAGGTAAAGAAAGGGTCAAGTGCTGCTATCTACCCACCGTCCTGACTGGTGCCGCGCGGACCTGGTTGATGAATCTGCCGCCCTATTCCTTTGATTATTGGGTTGAGCTGACGAAGACCTTCAAAGGGAACTTTGAAGGCTCCTACACTCGCCATGGTACGGTAGACCAATTGAAGAACATAAGGCAGAAGGTGGACGAGTCACTTCGGGACTACACGAAGCGCTTCTGCCAGATGAGAAACACCATCCCGAAGATCCATGACGTGGAGGTCATTGGAGCATACTAAGATGGGTTCTTAGATATGAAGACCGTGGAAACGATCGCCGAAAAAGAGCCGACTACGGTCGCTGAGCTCTTCGACATTGCGGAATCTTGTGCTAAAGCGGCCGATGCCCGAGCTCGTCTCAATGATGGCAAGGGTAAAGGTCCGAAGAAGAAGGCGGATGATCGTGAAGTCATGGCCGTTGTGCAGAAAGAAAGAGGAGAGGGTCGATTTCCCCGAAAGCGGGGTCGTGATCACGACTGCCCCGAAGGAGCTGAGAAGTGGTGCCCCATTCATAGGCGCACCTCTCATGACTTTGATGATTGCTACAAGTACAAGGAGATGGAGCGAAAACGCCTGGCAGAAGGGAAGATCAAGCTCCATGATGAAGATCGGGGGAATTACAGGAACAATGGTACACACCGGGCTGAAAGGCAAGATCGTGACAAGGAAGAGGAGAGATATCCCGAGATCAACATGATCTTCGGGGGAAGTTCGGCCTTGTCATCCCGAACACAGTACAAGAAGATCCAGCGAGAGGTGCTGATGGCTGAGCCTTGCTCAAAGAAGCTGGAATGGTCGGATACTCCGATCACCTTTCGCACTGAAGATCACCCGAAGAGCCTGATAAGTGGTCCTGAATTGCCGTTCGTTGCCAAGATCATTGTGCATCAAAACAAGATTGCGAAGACCTTGATCGGCAATGGGAGTGGATTGAATCTCTTGATGAAGAAGACCTTCCTGCGAATGGGACTGCCGCTCACCATGCTTACTCCGGTGGAAGGATCGTTTCATGGGATAGTTCCTGGGGTGTCATCTCGACCCCTAGGGAAAGTTCATCTGGAGGTGTCTGTGGGGCCCAAGGAGAACAGGAGGTCGGAGGTCTTCACCTTCGAAGTGGCTGATTTCAACTCTGCCTACAACTGCATCAGGCAGGCCTTTCCTGTTCAAGTTCATGGCGGCAGCACACTTCGCATATGCCCAGCTGAAGATTCCTGGCCCGAACGGTGTGATCACCATTAGTGCGGACCAATCAGAGGCGGTGAAGTGCGACCTTGATGCTCTTGTGTTAGCTGGACATTTCAAGGATGAGTCCCCGAAGGAGGAACCTCAAGCCAAGACCCAGAAGGGAGATACATCGCAGACTCCGAAGGGCAAGGACACACCTCCTCCGGCGACCCCGAACAGTCAAACCTTGGCGTTAGCTTCGACACCTAGCGGAGCCGCGAAGGAGGGCAATGTTGAGAAGAAGGATGTTAAACTCAGTGACGCAGATCCCGCCAAGTCGACGTACGTTGGCGTGGGCCTCCCCGACAAATAGGAAAGCGAGCTCGTGGCCTTCCTCCGGGAACATATCGACGTGTTTGCATGGAAACCGTCTGATATGCCCGGGATCCCCAGGGAGGTCATCGAGCACAAATTGGGGATTGATCCGGCTTTCAAACCGGTGAAGCAGAAGCAAAGAAGATATACTCCAGATAAACGCGACGCCATACATGAGGAAATGACTAGGCTTCTTCAAGCCGGGTTCATTAGAACGATCGACTATCCTGAATAGCTAGCCAATCCTGTATTAGTTCCAAAGCCTGATGGCTCATGGCGCATGTGCGTCGATTACACTAGCATGAATAAAGCTTGTCCGAAAGACGAGTACCCTCTTCCGAGGATAGATCAGATTGTAGATTCCACTTCTACTAGTGAATTATTGAGTTTTTTGGATGCTTACTCTAGCTATCACAAATTAGTCTCAATGTTGAGGATCAAAAGAAGACGGCGTTCATCACGCCCTTCGGAATCTTTTGTTATGTGACCATGCCCTTCGGGCTGAAGAATGCAGGTTGCACATATCAAAAGTGTGTGAACGTTGTCTTTGAGGAGCAGATCAGGAAGAACATTGAAGCTTAGATCGATGACATCGTTGTCAAGACAAAGAAGAAAGAGAATCTCCTCGATGACTTGAAGCAGACATTCGACAATTTGCGCAAGTACAAGATGAAGCTTAACCTGAAGAAGTGTGTCTTCGGAGTTACTTCGGGCAAACTCTTGGGATACATGATCTCCGAACGTGGCATCGATGCTACTCCAACCAAGATGGCTGTTGACGGTCGTTACGGACCAATTTCGACCGTCAATTAGCTCAATAAATAAGAAGGACTGAGCATTTCTTACACGCATTTTATTTAAGAATAACCTATTTCCACATGTACCTCTAGATTTTAGTGTACAGGTGGAATAAGGGAGAAATCCAGGTGAAACCATGCCCCAAGGCGACGAAACAACACTTTTACAAACTCGACGTTCACCGCGGGAATACAACTCCAAGACAAAAGGCCAAATATCGTCAAAGTCCAACACAACCAAGGCCTAATGCACCTGGACCAGAGAAGAAGACCCAGAGGGGGAGCCACCTACCAAAGCCCAGCCCAGGAGGGGCCAGGCACAGGTCGGCCGACCCCCCCTGGCCAGGTCGGCCGACCTGGCAGGGTGGCCCCCTGGGCCCATCTTTTTGTGGCGGTTTGTAACCGACCTCTGGAGGTCGGTTCCCCCTGCATTAAATGCCACCGACCTCGGGAACCGCCTCAAAGTTGCCGACCTTCAAGGACTATATAAGGAGGGGTACCCCCCCTCCTTTCAACACACACACACACCACAACAGAAGGATCATTCCCTCCTCGCCTCACGCTAGAGCTAGAGACTCTTCTAGGTAGTGCTAGGCTGAGTAGTGGGCTGCCTTATTGCTCCCAAGGTCTTGTGGAGAATTGGGTATAGCTCTTGTATCCTCTCTTTGTAAGACTTGTTCTTCGTATAATGGAATACATTCGTTCGTATAGTTGTTATGTGCTTAGTAGTTTGATCATGATCCTGCATGAGTGTTCATCGTTCGTTCATGTTTGTTCATCGCTCGTTCATGTTTATTCAACGTTTGTTCATCGTTCATCGATGATCGCTAGTAAACATACATCGAGCGTTCCCTGTTCGTTCGTGCTTGATTATCGATTATTCTTGCACGTACTTAATTGATCGTCGTTCGTCGCTCATTCTTGAGCGACGAACGTTTATGCATAACTTAGTGCTTGCTTTGACCCTTTCGTTTAACTCATGCTAGCTAGGCTAGTTGTTCTTATGTTTTGGCATCGGGCCTCTCTGTCCTGCAAAGGTGCTCTAGATTTATCACCCCGTCGATCCGAAGGGTTGGGGGTGCCTCGAGGGATCTAGAGTTGTGGTTAGTGACGCCGGCATGGTGCTGGGGTTGTCTCTCCACCCTTGAGTATGTGCGTGTCCCACGGTTTGTAGAGGTAGGTGGCAGGAAGTGACAGCCCTGTCCATCTAAAGGAACCCTCCACGTTCGGGCACGGCATAGGAGTATATAAATGCGCCGGAGTTGCGGGGCAGACCCTGCGAATGCCGGACCTCCCGAAGTTGCCTAGACATAAGACGCTTGCTTGCGCTTGCATGATCTTAGATGATAGGTAGAGGCCTTGCACGCTCTATGAATGTTGTACTTTAGGAGTAGTAGCTCACTAGTCTAACTTAGCATTGTTTAGAATTGTCTCTCGCCTTTTATTAGAGAGAGTGGGAATACCTTTGTGTGTGTCACACTATCCTCAACTATTGAACCTTACCCCTGCTTTGGAATGTGGTTATATCATCTATCATTTGTAACACCATGAGCATAAGTACTCTTGTCAACCATGTCTTCCCTTGGGAAAATATAAATACGATACCCTTGGAATACTCTCGGGTGAAATGCTACAACGGGTTATCCGTCCGCTTGCGGATATTCAATTAACATGATAAACCTTATAATACATATCTAGTACTTGTTACTAGACGTGGATTATTTGGTTAATAGTGCAAGTGACCCAAACCATAACCCCCGGCGTCTCCCGCGGTCGCGTATTTTCTGCGTGACCGTAAGAGACGCCAACAAGCATTTCTGGCGCCGTTGCCGGGGAAGACATTGGTTAATAAGAATACGATGATTGTTCATGATTACTCTTGAGATGTTCTAACCATTGCCCATGCAGGCTAACCTTGATCTGTTTTCTCTTTGATGTGAAGACAGGATAGTGTATGCGTGGATTCGACTTGCCGCAAAACTTCGTTGACAATCCCGAGTCACTTGTGAGGAAGACTCGACCTCGCATCATCGTCTCCCCTCAAGAACTCACGACAAGCGAACCCGCATCTTCCGCACCATCAACTTCAACAAACATGGCTAACAGGACCCTTCGTGAATACTCCGCGCCCTCCGTCGCCAACGTGCCCGTTGGACCCACTGTCAACGTGGGTGACGAAGGACTCGACATCAAGTCCAGCCTTATCACTATGGTGCAGGCCATACCCTTTTGTGGGAAGGCCCACGAGGACGCCAACACTCACCTTCAACAGTTCCTAGAGATATGCAACACATCAGCCACAACCGGAGATGCCATCAAACTCCGCCTGTTTCCCCTCTCCCTCCTTGGGAAGGCGAAACAATGGTTCTACAACAACCGTGCAAGCATTGACACTTGGAACAAATGTTGTACAGAGTTCCTCGCTAAGTTTTTCCCGATGGGCAAAACCAATGCCCTTCGTGGAAGAATCTCAAGCTTCCAGCAAGCAACAAATGAATCCATATCCGAGGCGTGGGAGAGGTTCCAAGAATACATATCTGCCTGCCCACACCATGGGATGGAAGAATGGCTCGTTCTTCAACACTTCTACAACGACCCGTGGACATATGGATGCCGCTGCTGGTGGAGCTTTCTTCTCCATGACCGTGGCTCAAGCAAAAGAGCTCATAGAGAAGATGGTTTCAAATCAAGGGTGGAGTGACGATCGACTCCAAACACGCTCAAAAGGCATTCACCCTGTCAAAGAGGTGGACATGTTATCCGCCAAACTTGACCTCCTCATGAAGCGCTTGGATGAACACAACTCGAATGGCAGTGTTCGCGCATTGGACTCACGCATGACGTGTGAGGAATGCGGGGACACAGGCCATATGGGGAAGGATTGCCCCCACACCCAAGAAGATGCGTTCTACCTGAACAACAACAACGGGTACCGTCCAAATGGAGGCCAAGGATATAATCAAAACCGACCATCCTATCAAGGAGGTAACAATTTTTCTGGCTTTAACAATAATCAGCCTTCCTTGAAAGACTTAGTTTTTGGCCAAGCTAAGATTAACGAATCAATCAATAAAAAGTTTGCTGACAATGATAAAGTTCTAGAAAATATAAATTCACAGTTAGAAGGTTTTTCCTCTGCTTTCAAAAATCAACTGAGCTTTAATAAAATGATAGAAACTCAAATTGCTCAGCTTGCTGCTCTCGTTCCTTCTGCTAATTCCGGGCAGATTCCTGGGCAACCAGAATCTCCCATTGAAAAAGTTAACGTTATCACTACGAGAGGGGAAATGTTCTCTCGTAAGACTAACCATGCAGGGGAGAACAGGCAAATAAGAGAAGAACCTTCTACAATAAAAGCTGATCCAGGCTTTCCAGTAATCCCTTGTGCAATCAAGAGATTCCACTTCAACTACGCACTGTGTGACCTTGGGGCCAGCGTGAGCATTATGCCCAAAGCAATCTTCGAGCAATTAAAGTACAAGTTCCTCACACCAACAGCGATGCGGTTACAATTGGCCGACTCATCCTTTCGCTTTCCAATGGGGATTGCGGAAGATGTGCCAGTATTCATAAGAGGCCGCACCGTCCCAGTGAACTTTGTGGTGCTTGACATGGATATTGACAAGGAAACGCCCCTCATCTTGGGACGTCCCTTCCTTAGCACCACAAAGGCCCAAATTGATGTTGGAGTCGGAGAAATCCGTTTCTACATCAATGAGAAGGAGGAAAAATTCGAGTTTCAACCCCGAAAAGAACAATGCTCATTGATCAAGATCAAGTATGGGCCAAATCCCTCAAACATCAAAGAAATCGAAGTGACTCCAAGAAAGACGGACAATCTCATTGCTTTTTGGAAGCAACTTGACAAACGTGAGAACCCGTCATGGTATCAACCCAAGAAGCCTGCCACACCATGACCAGGCTTATGGGTCAAGAAACCCGTCCCGAAGTCCGAGAAGCCACCTACACCACCAAAGATGAAACAAGTGTGGCAAGTAAAGAAGGTGCAGCCATCCTCATCTCCAAGGACAGGGCCGGCACCTCAAGAATGAAACCCATTGGAGAAGTCTTAGCCCGTCGGACTTTAAACGACACGGCCCTGGCCGCCAGGAAAACCGGCATTATCATTTCTTTTGATTCCTTTTGATTTTCCTTTTTCAAACCACCCACTTGCATTTAAAAACTTCAAAATCACCATGCATATTTTGTTTCACCGCAAGAAAATATTTTATTTCATTATTTGGATTTTTTCGCCAGCATATTTGCTTTGTTCTCACCATGCATAGAAGAATTAATTTTCCAAAAATTTTTGGTTCTTCAAAACTTTTGCACTCTTTCATGCAAGGTTTTGGATTACCTCTGTACCACTACAATAAATTTTCACATGTTGGAATTTTCCAACATTTTTCTCTTCTAGTTTCGATTTTTCTGAAAATCATTTGAATTTTTGAGGCATGTTGAAGCGTCTCCGCTTTTCGCAGGATCGAGTCGGTCAAGCGCTGATGAACAGACGCAACAGTACAGCATATAAAAAGCACAAATTAAGTCTTTTAATTAGTTACATTAATCCATTTAAAACACAGAGTCGCACAGCGGAAATAAACGATACAAGTCTAGAAATAAGGGTACAAGCGCACGCGCTCACGATACACAAGAACCCGCATCCAAAGCCATGAAGATGCGGACTCGAGAGGAGATCACTCCTCAGTCTCCCAGTGGGCTGTCCAACCATAGGGAAGCTGGCCATCCCACTGTCCACCTCCACCCGTAGAGTCGGGGATAAAGGTGCTACCTGCAACAAAATCATAAAGAGCCAAACCCTGAGCAACTAATACTCAGCAAGTCTTACCCGTCAAATTGGCTATCTACAGCCGACTCCTAATATGCAAGGCTACAAAGGGGTGGCTGACTCAATAGCATAAATCGCACTAATTACTTGATCCTTACTTTCAAGTTTTATTTTCCAACATAAGTACTTATCCAGTAAAACAGTGTGCATATCTCTAAAACATGTATAAAGTAACAATACATCAACAGTGACAGTATATATATATAGCAATGTAAATAACAGTAATGTAAATAGACTAGCACCATATCATCAATCATATCACACTACGATGTGGCGCACTGAGCAAGGTTGCTCTTGACCGAGAGCGGCGGCATCGATGTACATCCTGCAGGAGAAAACCTGACCACACGCCATACGCGGCAAAGGCCACATACGGCAACCGTTTACGCTACGTGCCACCAGAGCTGTACCAGATTCTACTCCTCCCGAGGAAGGGCCCTCCCACCGCAGCCCCAGTCCCAGACGGCTGACTGCGCGGGACGCCACCCTACCTCTCCCAAATACCATGATAGAAAGAGTAAAGTATCTACCAGACATCCGGGGCGACGCAGGCTACTAGGTTTACTAGGCCCATAAAAACACTAGCATGTGAGTCAGTACGTTCGAACTTGCTCAATAGGGCCAACAACGAACGGTCCTCAATCGACACAGACGGGGCTACACCACCGTGAAGGCCCAGCCTTCTCCAACCATCCTATACAAGCAATTCCCCGTCCGGTCTCAACAAATCCTAAATCCAGCTAGTACAATCCAAGAATCCCTATCATGCGAGTGGGACCTACCACTCGACTTCTACCGTCCGCTAGCCACTAAGCTTAGCAAGTTCTAACGTAACCTAGACCACATCTACAAAAATAGGACACAAGGTAGGATATGGAAGGGTAGTCCTAATGCATTTCTAAGGTTTCACATCAACTCCTAATAAACCTAATGCACAAACATTGACTAGCCCCAATCAAGTGCACAAATAAAAATCCTAAATAGGGAGGCATGCACCGGGGCTTGCCTGGCTCAGGAACGTAGCTAACAGGGTCAGCGGGGTCAGTGTCCTGCTGCGGCTGCTCCTCCTGCACCTCCTGGGTCTGCTCCTCCGGCAGCTGGAAGTCGAGCGGCTCCGGAGTCGTCTCTGTCACTACACGTTATGACAAGGAATAATGCAAAGTTAGATGCAAGAATATGATGCAATTAAAGATTTAATTACTTGATAGGACAGTCATTTACACTGTAAGTGCAAACGATTAACTTTGTTAATTAATTTCGTCTGGAGTATTTCCTTCATTGATTTTCAATTAAGTTAACCATTTAATCAATCGGGAGTAGATTAAATAAGTAATTCGATTTCCAAAAATTAATTTATGTCCAGTGGCATTTTTCTGGTGCAAGTCACCACTGGAAGTGATTTATGGTGAAGTTTCATGATTTATTGCAAAGCAAATTATTTATAATAATTTATACAGTGCAGGACATGATTTAAATCATAAGAAAATAATTAGACAACATGTGACAGTGGAAAAATGCTCTGTAGGTGTGTTATCAGATTATTAACAGGCATGCAAGAGTTCAGGATTTATTGGGCAACAGAGAATTTATAAGGAATTAAACAAGATCTGGACAGATGTATTTTCCAGGAAATACACAATCTGTAAGAGTGTGTTTTGGTATTTTTGCTGGACAGAGGATGTTACATGGAGTCCAAAGAAATTGGATTTGTATTTTTCTGATGTGTATTCGATTTATTATGCATTTTTCAAGCTTCTGCTAATTTCTGATGAATTAAACTAATTACGAAAAGGATTCAAAATTTTGCGGGCCAATCAGATCAGGGCCACAAGAAAGGACACAGGGTCTGGGCCGCACTAGATCCCGGCTGGTCACAAAGTGATCTAGCCACTCAGGATCGATGGCACACACAGGGCCACACGGGGTGGAGCACCAGATCCTGCGTTGTCGCACGGGATCCTGGGGCTGTGGCCCGTGGTGTGCCGGCCGGAGGTATCGCCGGAGACGGGCGGCGCGGCTCGCCGGAACGAGGTTCCGGTGGCCCAATGGACTGTCCGAGGGCACGGTAGGGAGGCTCGGGGAGTGGAGAGCTCACCTAGTTGCGTAGCTCGCGCGGGGAAGGCCGGAGCGGGGTCGACGACGAGCGATGGCCGGCGGTGGAGCTTCGGCGACGACGAGGGCTCGCGGTGGTCGACGGGGAGCTGCACACGTTGGTGCGCCGGCTTCACAGAGGTGACGTGCACCTCGGGGATCAACACGGTGGCGACGAGGATGGCCGGAGGGTGGAGTTCACCGGTGAGGCGTCCACGGCAGCGCGACGGGCAGCGGGTGGGGAAAACTTCGATTCCGGCCAACTGGGTGCGATTGGGAGCAAATGGTGAGGTTCTGGGGTGCGTAAGGTTGACGTGCACCCGCAGGCGCGAGGAATCGGGCAAGGACTCACCGGAGATGGGGCAATCGACGGCGAGGTTGGAGTGGCACGCGCGGCCGGACTTGGAGACGACGACCAAATCCCCGCGATTCATGGCGGGTCTGCGAGGTCCGAGGCCATGGAGGCTTAGCCACGCACCGGAGATGGCTCGAGGTGAGGTTGTCTTGGCCGGAGAAGGCTTGTCGACGGCGAGGCGCGATGGAAACTCGAGCGGTGGCCGGCAATGGCGCGGCGACAGCGAGAGCGAGTGCGAGGACGAGAGAGAATGGAGCGAGGGCGCTCGGACTGGCGAAAGGAGCCGTATTGACGCTGCGGCGCGGTCGGGTGCGGGTCCAGGCGCCGCGCGGCGTCGCCGTATGCCGCCGTCCACGCGGCGCGCGACTTCGGGCGCGGGCAGTGAGAGTGAGGTGGCTGACAAGTGGGCCCTGTCGGAATCTTTCTTTTTCCCGGAATTATTCAAACTGAGTTTTCCCCAAACTTTGGCGTTCAATTTGAACTAGCAAATGAACTCCAAAAATTGCAAAACTGATTGCATTCGAAAGGTCATGAAATGATCTTTCCAGTGACATAACATGCACATCTCAATTCGAAATAGAATTCAAATGGCAGCTAGTCAAAGTTGGACAGTTTTGGAACTTTGGGGATTTATTTGAGCATCGAAATGAATTTCAAAAATCACCAACAATTCTCCAAAATTCTTATTTCGCAAGGGCTATCTACTGGTATTTTTGGTTGCTCAAGTTGTTATGGAAAATTTTGAGTTGCTTCACACGCATGTGTTTGGCCATTATTTAAATTTTGTATTTCGAATTTGAATCTGAATATGGTTCAAGGTTCGTTTCAGTTTGTAAGTGTGCATCAGTTGGGCATCAGTGACACGGGGTGTCACAGCCCTCCCCCCTTAAAGAAATCTCGTCCCGAGATTAAAGAGAAAGAAGGAAAATCGAATGGCGAAAGAGTGAAGAATAAGATGCAAAAATGGAACAACTAAATAACACACCTCGGAGGTAGAAAACCGGGAAAATGGGAGTACAAGAACTCCGCTGTCTCCCACGTGGCCTCGGCCTCAGAGTGGTTGCTCCATTGCACCTTATAAAATCTGGTAGTGCTCTTCCTGGTGACTCGGTCCTTCTGATCGACAATACCAATAGGCTGCTCGGGGTAGGTCAGATCTGGCTCAAGCTGCTCAACATCACTGACCACTCTGTCACTAGGAACCTTCATGCACTTCTTCAGCTGCGATACATGGAACACATTGTGAACACCTGAGAGGTTGGAGGGTAACTCCAATCTATAAGCGACGGGTCCACACTGCTCAGATATCCGGAACGGTCCAACGTATCGGGTTGCTAGCTTCCCTCTGACACCAAACCGACGTACACCCTTCATGGGAGAGACACGAAGGTATACGTGGCTGCCAACTGCAAACACCAACGGTCGGCGTCTTCTGTCAGCATAGCTCTTCTGTCGAGACTTGGCTGCTCTCAACTTCGACTGAATGTGCCTCACTGTCTCCTCGGCCTCTGCTATCAACTCAGTCCCCAAGGTGAATCGCTCGCCAGACTCAACCCAATTAAGGGGAGTGCGACAGCGACGTCCATACAACGCCTCAAAGGGTGCCATCTTGATGCTCTCCTGGTAACTGTTGTTGTAGGAGAACTCTGCTAGCGGCAAACATTTCTCCCAATCCTTGGTGTGAGTCAGCACACAAGCACGAAGTAAGTCCTCAAGAATCTGGTTCACCCTCTCAGTCTGTCCATCGGTCTGAGGGTGGTAAGCAGCACTGCGGATCAAGGTGGTGTCTAAAGATGCATGCAGCTGCTCCCAGAAGCGAGAAACAAACTGGGGTCCTCTGTCCGAAATGATGGTCTTAGGCACTCCATGCAAACAGACAATCCGGGAGATATAAAGCTCGGCATACTTCTGCACACTGTAACGGGTATACACTGGAATGAAGTGAGCTGACTTGGTCAATCGATCGACAATCACCCAAATAGAGTCATGCTTCTGTGAGGTGAGAGGTAAGCCAACAATGAAATCCATGCTGATATCCTCCCACTTCCAAGCAGGAACGCTCAAAGGCTGAAGCAACCCTGCAGGCTTCATGTATTCTGCCTTGACTCTCCTGCAAGTGTCACACTCAGAAACATACTGTGCGACCTCCCGCTTCATGCGGGTCCACCAGAAGCGACTCCTCAAATCCTGGTACATCTTGTTGCTACCAGGGTGGATAGAATACTTGGACAAGTGCGCCTCATCAATAATCTTCCTGCGCAACTCAAAGTTCTTAGGAACTACCAATCTGTCCTTGAACCATAGGACTCCATCCTCATCCTCTCTGAAACACTGGACTCTAGCTTCCCCGAGCTTGAGTCTCCTCCTGAGGTGATTCACCTTCTCATCCTTCTTCTGCGCTGCCACAATCTCATCTCGCAGGGTCGGAACAAGTGATATATTGACCAAGGAGCCATAAGCATACACTCTAAGACTGGGCTCTGCCTCTGCATAAGGAGCTGCGATGAGATTATTGCAATGAGCCTTGCGACTCAAAGCATCAGCAACCACATTAGCCTTCCCTGGGTGATAGTGAATCTCCAGATCATAGTCCTTGATCAGCTCTAACCATCTCCTCTGGCGCATGTTCAGATCTGACTGCGTGAATATATACTTGAGGCTCTTGTGATCTGTGTAGATATGCACCAGATTTTCCAACAGATAATGCCGCCATACTTTCAAAGCAAGTACGACAGCTGCAAGCTCAAGATCGTGAGTGGGGTAATGCTCTTCATGTCGCTTAAGCTGCCTAGAGACATAAGCAATTACCCTGCCATCCTGCATCAGCACACAACCAAGACCAGTACCGGAAGCATCACAATACACATCAAATGGCTTGGTGATATCAGGCTGAGCTAAAACTGGAGCGGTAGTGAGAAGCTTCTTCAGATTCTGGAAAGCATCACCACACTGCGAGCTCCACACAAATCTCATGTTCTTCTTCAGCAACTCAGTGATGGGCTTGGAGATCTTAGAGAAATTCGGGATAAACCGACGGTAATAACCAGCCAAACCCAAGAAACTGCGAATCTGAGAGACAGTCGTAGGTGCATTCCAATCCAGAACATCCTGCACCTTGCTAGGGTCAACAGCAATACCCTCAGCTGATATAACATGGCCAAGAAAAGGCACCTCGCTAAGCCAGAACTCGCACTTGCTGAACTTAGCGTACAGCTGGTGATCCCTCAAACGCTGCAACACAGTCCTGAGGTGCTGCTCATGCTCCTCCTCTGTCTCTGAATAGATCAAGATGTCGTCAATGAAAACCACGACAAACTTGTCCAACTCTGGCATGAACACTGAGTTCATCAAGTACATGAAATAAGCAGGTGCATTGGTCAAACCGAAAGACATCACCAAGTACTCATAGAGTCCATATCTGGTAGAGAAAGCAGTCTTCGGAATGTCCTCTGCACGGATCTTAATCTGATGATACCCAGAACGGAGATCAATCTTGGAGAACACCTTAGCTCTAGCTAGCTGATCGAACAAGATATCAATGCGAGGCAGCGGATACTTGTTCTTAATCGTCACAGCATTAAGTGGCCTATAATCCACACATAGCCTGAGCGCCTGATCCTTCTTCTTCACAAACAAGGCTGGACAACCCCAAGGTGAAGAGCTAGGACGAATGAAACCCTTGTCCAATAGCTCCTTCAACTGCGCCTTCAACTCTGCTAACTCATTAGGGGCCATCTTGTACGGTTTCCTGGAGATAGGTGCTGTGCCTGGCTGCAAGTCAATGCGGAACTCCACGTCACGATCTGGTGGTAAGCCTGGCAAATCATCTGGAAATACATCGGGGTACTCACGCACCACAGGTATCATATCCAGACTCTTGCCAACGGCCTGGTGCACTGACGGTCTCGATGTGGCCAACAAAGATAGCTGAAGAGTGACCTTGCCATGCATAGGAGAATCTAAGTGAACAGAACGAAGAGAGATATCCAGAACAGCCTTATGGTACTTCATCCACCTCATACCAAGAATCACATCTAGTCCTTGCTCCTGTAGGGCAATAAGATGTGCAGTGTAGATCTTTCCCGCCAAATTAAGGGGAGCATTAGAGATAAGCTGCCTAGTGAGAATACGAGCCCCTGGAGTGCTGATAAGGTACGGGGTCTCCATAGATGAAATCCCGAGGCCCAAACGGCGTGTACAAGCTAGACTGATGAAATCATGAGATGCACCTGAGTCGAACAATATATCAATAGGCCGGTGACACATGGAGAACGTACCAGCAAGAACCTGCTCACCCTCTGGAATCTCCTCTGCAGTGATGTAGTTAACGCGCCCAGTCTTGACTGGCGCGTTCCTGCCCAGCTGGTGCTGCTGTCTATTGGCGTCTCTTACGGTCACGTGGGAAACACGCGACCGCGGGGAGACGCCGGGGGTTATGGAATTGTTCACTTGCACTATTTAACCAAATAATCCACAACTAGTAACAAGTACTAGATATGAACTATAAGGTTTGTCATGTTAAATAAAATATCCGCAAGCGGACGGATAACCCGTTGTAGCATTTCACCCGAGAGTATTCCAGGGTATCGTATTTATATTTTCCCAAAGGAAGACATGGTTGACAAGAGTACTTATGTTCATGGTGTTACAAATGATAGATGATATAACCACGTTCCAATGCAGGGGTAAGGTTTAATAATAATAAGGATAGTGTGACACACACGAAGGCATTCCACTCTCTCTAATAAAAGGCGAGAGACAATCCTAAGCAATGCTAAGTTAGACTAGCGAGCTACTACTCCAAAGGTACAACATTCATATAGCGTGCATAACCTCTACCTATCATCTAGCGTCATGCAAGCACAAGCAAGCGTCTAATGCCTAGGCAACATCGGGAGATCCGGCATACGCAAGGTCTGCCTCGCGACTCCGGCCTATTTACGTACTCCTATGCCGTGCCCGAACGTGGAGGGTTCCTTTGGATGGACAGGGCTGTCACTTCCTGCCACCTACCTCTACAAACCGTGGGACACGCACATACCCAAGGGTGGATAGACTACCCCGGCACCATGCCGGCGTTACTAACCACGACTCTAGATCCCTCGAGGCACCCCCAACCCTTCGGATCGACGGGGTGATAAATCTAGAGCACCTTTGCAGTACAATGAGCCCGATGCCTAATCATGAGAACAACTAGCCTAACTAGCATAAACTAGATAAAAGGGATCAAAGCTAGCACTAAGTCATGCATAAGCGTTCGTCGCTCAAGAACGAGCGACGAACGATGAACGATTAAGCAAGTTCAAGAATAATCGATGATCGAGTATGAACGAACGATGAACGAATGATGAACGAGCATACAAGATCATGATAGAACTAGCAAGCTCATAACAACTATATGAATACTTGTATTCCATAGATTAAATAACAAGTCTTACAAAGAGAGAGAAAAAGGATACAAGAGCGCTACCCAATTCTCCACAAGACTTTGGGAGCAATAGGGCAGCCCACTACTCAGCCTAGCACTACCTAGAATTGCCTCTAGCTCTAGTGTGAGGAGGAGGAGGGAATGATCCTTGTGTATTGTGTGTCTTGGAAGGAGGGGGGGTACCCCTCCTTATATAGTCCTTGAAGGTCGGCAACTTTGAGGCGGTTCCTGAGGTCGGTGGCAATTAATGCAGGGGGAACCGACCTCCAGAGGTCGGCTACAAACCGCCATAGAAAGATGGGCCCAGGGGGCCACACTGCCAGGTCGGCCGACCTGGCCACGGGGGGTCGGCCGACCTGTGCCTGGCCCCTCCTGGGCTGGGCTTTGGCAGGTGGCTCCCTCTCTGGGTTTACTTCTCTGGTCCAGGTGCATTTGGCCTTAGTTGTGTTGGACTTTGACGAGATTTGGCCTTTTGTCTTGGAGTTGTATTCCCGCGGCGAACGTTGTTTTGTAGAAGTGTTGATTCGTCGCCTTGGGGCATGATTTCACCTGGATTTCTCCCTTATTCCACCTGCACACTAAAATCCAGAGGTACATGTGGAAATAGGTTATTCTTAAATAAAGTGCATGTAAAGAATGTCCAATCCTTCTTGTTTATTGAGCTAGTTGACGGTCGAAATTGGTCCGTAACGACCGTCAACAACTCCCCCAAGCTTACCCCTTGCTCGTCCCGAGCAAGAAGTAGGACTTTAGGTTGTTGATCAGGAGTTGCTACAATGCCTACTTCTCAAAGGTACCAAGTGTATAACAAAGATACTCATCCTTGAGTTGAATAAGTTGGCCAAGGTAACTCACCCTTCCCTTAGTCCTTATGGGGCTTTTGCTTTATACTTCACCTTGGGCGGTTGAGAGAGAGAACGGTGTACGAGCATTTGTTTTCTCATTCCTTGTCTTGCTTTTTATTCTCCGGAGGTTTTCAAAAGGATTTTCAAAAATAAAACCAAGTTCCTCAAGTGATACTCTCGAGTCGCTCAAGTGGTGCATGTTTTCATTCCTCACCAAGGCATGTGTGTTGCCTCATCCTACATCTAATAGGCTTTTTGTGGAGCTCAAGGTAGGATATGAAGAGAGGCATACTTGCATTCATATTTTGCAAAACCAAAAGAGTGGATGCACGGAGATAGCAAGCCATACAATCAAAGATCAAGATGTGCAAGTGTGTATATGTGGATGGTGGTGTAAGTGACTACTCCTCTTTTTGTTCACCTCTCTTTATTTTATATTTTGGGACATGGCTATCTTTTCTTCTTTCTTTTTCTATGCTCAAAAATGAGAGCAGATAAATTTTCTTTTTCTTTTTATGCTCATCTTCTGTGAGCTTTATTTTCTTTCTTTCTTTTGCATAGCCATGCCTAATTTTGATATTTCAAGAGAGGTGATAAATTGTGAGGAGTGTCTTTATTTTGGTGGATGGTATGACATGTTGCTAACATCCGGTGTAGAAGTTTAGCATATGAGGTGGAATGTGTACGTGATCTTGATCATGAGAGTATGGAGAGCATCTCACTAGGGTCACACAATTTTGATAAAGCTCAATGAAATGACAAGCAGCATATGTAAGGTTTTTTCATTAAGTACTACATATGGCTTTGGTAGGAAATTAACATCACTGAGGAACTTATAATTTTTATGATTTTCGAAAACAAAATCTCCGGAGTTTTCAAGCTTAACTTGGAACAAGATTGCATCAGCTCTTTTTACCATATCATCTCTCACAACAACTTAGGTTCAGTGCAAGCGTATGCTACCCACAAGTTTCAGGTTCTAAGCAAGTATTTTTCAGCCAACAAACTCAAAACTTGGAGAGTACTAAGTTATAAACTAGGCACAAGAGAGAAATACGGCAGAGCAACTATTCATCATCTCAACATAGAAGGAAAAGAAATACTTTTACAGCACATAAAAAGAAACTACACTAATTATTTTTGTTCTTTTTAGTTTTGTTATTTTTATTTTGTTTTTCATATGAGAAACAAGAACAAGCAAAAAAAAGGAGAAAAAAAAAGGATACAAGTTGCGATACATGATACCTTAGCGGGGGGCATGGTGTCTCCCCCCCAAGCTTGTTCTTGCTTATGGGTTTCGTGGATCGAACCCCATGTGGCGAAAGTAAGCCGAAAGATCGGCTTGTCCCCGCTCCGTCATGTTGGTGAGGTTGGTGAGCTGGGTGTCGGTGCGTTCTTGCCACTGATGGGTTTGCAGGATGTGTTGGTTCAGCGTGTAGTCGATGTCTCCTGCCGTGGTCTCGAGCCTTGCCATTTGCTCGGAGAGGTCGTTCATCGCTTGCTCAAGGTGGAAACCTTGAGTCGCACCAGAGTCGGAGGAGTGTTCCTCCCATTGTTGTTGCGGAGTGAACATCCTTGGGTCATGCCCCGAGGTTTGCCACGCCGAGCCCCCGGCCATGTGCGGTGGCGGGACTGGGTACGCACCGGGAAAATACCCGGTGTGACCATGCCCCGGGCCGCCATGAGCCATGGGCTGCGGTGTGGGTGCCTCGGAACTTGATGGCTGCTCCGACCTGCGCGTCCTCCTGCGAGAAGAAATACTCCTGCGCGCACTCTCCATTTCTTGGAGCTCAATGGTTAGATTTTTGCAAGTATACAAGCGAAGATCCGGGTTAGGTAACCGAAACTCGTTTGTATACCCGACAAAATAAAATATGAGGGAATCGTTTGAACCATGCTTCAGTGTGTGACCACGAATAAGATAATCCTCGTTTATGAGTAAACGGGGCGTAGAAATATATTCAACATTAGCATCATGCAAGGCACCCACTCCCGTAGCAATACGTGTAATTAACGAGGTGCATTCAATTGGTCCCATCATCCCAAAATTTTCTAACCAATGATGAATCAAGTATTGGACAGGAGAAATCTTAATCTTTTCAACCATAGCATAAAGAATTTTCATATCATCTTCGCGCACAATTCTAATATCACTTATAGGAAAAAGAGTGATGCCAATCCACATGTGCAAAAAGCGCAAAGTTGGGTGATGGATGTGATTAGTTCTAGGCTGCACACAAGTTGAAAAACCCGTGATCCTTTCCCAAAATGCAATCTTTGAAAAATCAGGAAGGGCATTGTCAATATCAACATTGCAGCGAGTATTAAAGCCGAGTATCATGCTAAGGTCCTTCCATTTCAAACGGTATTCTTCCCGGAAAAACCGAAAAGTAATACCTTCATCTACTACTCGTAGGGTGCATAAAAACTGAAGTGTAAGCAAGCGGGAACCCGGCTCATCTACACTAGCAAAATCTTTCCACCCTATAGCTTTGAATACTCGAGAAAATTCAGCATCCATACCAGTCTTTTGTAGCAGCCCCATGTCAAATGCTCGCGTAGGAGCAAAGATACGGTTTTGAAGAAGCGCGTAGGCGTTCGTCTCGTACTCGCCCACCAAGTCAAGGTCGGTGTCGACGAGGAGACGATGCTCGATGTTGCCCTCTTGCTCTTCTTCCTCGGCTTCATGTGGTGGACTTGGCGGTGGCTCGACCGCGGGGCGTGAGCGAGTGCTTCGGCGTGAAGAGCTTGGACTTGATTTTGAACTTAGGGACCTCTTCAACGCTCCGTACAGCTTCTTGGCACCGGTCATGGCTGCACACAAGGAGAGCAAGAACACAAGAACAATAGCTCCGAACGGGTTATGTTAGAAAAAATCCAATCGGCAAAACCGTTGGTTGTTCTTGTGAGCAAGAAAATCGCAGCTCGGGAAAATCGAGCAAACCAAAAACAAAACACAAACTGAGAAAACACTAGGAGAGAAATTTTTCTGCAGAACTTTGAGGCAAACACAAAGTGAGAGCAATGGAGAGCCTTGTGAGCAAGAGAATGAAGTGAATGAGGAGTGAAAATGAGTGTGTGTGAGGGGAAGAGAGCCTATGGCCGGTCACTCCAATTTATAGCACAAAATGTAGCTGTTTTTGAACGTTGGAGGGGCCAGGTGACCGTTGGGAAAAAACAGGGGGGCAGCAACGGCTACCCCAGGTCGGCCGACCCCCTTCTGGGCCCACTTGCCTCCCCTCTTGGCCCACAGCCCCCAACGGCCAAATGGTGGTTGACCATGGTTGCTATGTCCAGTAAATCCTCGGAAATATTGCTCAGAAAGATTTCCAAATAAAATCATGCCTCGAAATTCAAACGGTTTTCGGAAAAATTGAAACTAGAAGAGAA
Organism: Eragrostis curvula; assembly: GCA_007726485.1. Taxonomy (NCBI): domain Eukaryota; kingdom Viridiplantae; phylum Streptophyta; class Magnoliopsida; order Poales; family Poaceae; genus Eragrostis; species Eragrostis curvula. Next base: position 12,295,978 of record CM017440.1, on the reverse strand, counting down.
AAATGTTGGAAAATTCCAACATGTGGGAAATTTATTGTAGTGGTACAGAGGTACTCCAAAACCTTGCACAAAAGAGTGAAAAAGTTTTGAAGAACCAAATATTTTTGGAGATTAATTTTTGTATGCATGGCGAGATGAAAATTCAAATATGCTGGCGGAAAAAATTCAAACGATTGAAATAAGAATTTCTTGTGGTGAAATAAAATATGCAGGGTGATTTTAAAGTTTTTAAATGCAAGTGGTGGGTTTGAAAAAGAAAAATCAAAAAGGAATCAAAAGAAATGATAATGCCGATTATCCTGTCGGCCAGGGCTTCGCCGTTTTAAGTCCGGCGAGCAAGGACTTCTCCATGCGTTTCATTCTTGAGGTGCCGGCCCCGTCCTTGGAGAAGAGGATGAAGATGGCTGCACCTTCTTTACTTGCCACATTTGTTTGATCTTGGGTTGTGTTGGTGGCTTCTCAATTTGAGGGGTCGATTTCTTGACCCATAACCCCGGCCTTGTTGTTGCGGGCTTCTTGGGTTGGTACCATGACGGGTTCTCACGTTTGTCAATTTGCTTCCAAAGAGCAATAAGACTATCCGTCTTTCTCGGGGTCACTTCAACTTCTTTGATGTTTGAGGGGTTTGGCCCATACTTGATCTTGATCATCGAGCATTGTTCTTTTCGGGGTTGGAACTCGAACTTTTCCTCCTTCCCATTGATGCAGAGGCGGATTTCTCCGACTCCAACATCAATTTGGGCCTTTGTGGTGCTAAGGAAGGGACGTCCCAAGATGAGGGGCGTTTCCTTGTCAATATCCATGTCCAGCACCACAAAGTTCACCGGGACGGTGTGGCCTCTGATGGATACCGGTACATCTTCCGCAATTCCCATTGGAAAGCGAAAGGATGAGTCGGCCAATTGTAGCCGCATCGCTGTTGGCGTGAGGAACTTGTACTTTAATTGCTCGAAGATTGCCTTTGGCATAATGCTCACGCTGGCCCCAAGGTCGCACAGTGCGTAGTTGAAGTGGAATCTCTTGATTGCATAAGGGATTACTGGAAAGCCTGGATCAGCTTTTATTGTAGAAGGTTCTTCTCTTATTTGCCTGTTCTCCCCTACATGGTTAGTCTTACGAGAGAACATTTCCCCTCTCGTAGTGATAACGCTAACCTTTTCAATGAGAGATTCTGGTTGCCCAGGAATCTGCTCGGAATTAGCAGAAGGAACGAGAGCAGCAAGCTGAGCTATTTGAGTTTCTATCATTTTGTTAAAACTCAGCTGATTTTTGAAAGCGGAAGAAAAACCTTCTAGCTGTGAATTTATATTTTCTAAAACTTTATCGTTGGCAGCAAGCTTTTTGTTGATTGATTCATTAATTTTAGCTTGGCCAAGAACCAAATCTTTCAAAGAGGGCTGATTATTGTAAAAACCAGAAAAATTGTTACCTCTATTTTGATTTTGATTATATCCTTGACCTCCGTTTGGACGATACCCGTTGTTGTTGTTCATGTAGAACGCATCTTCTTGGGTGTGGGGGCAATTCTTCCCCATATGGCCCGTATCCCCGCATTCCTCACACGTCATGTGTGAGTCCAATGCACGAACACTACCACTTGAAGTGTGTTCATCCAAACGCTTCATGAGAAGGTCAAGTTTGGCGGACAACATGTCCACTTCCTTGATAGGGTGGATGCCTTTTGAGCGTGATTGGAGTCGATCATCGCTCCACCCTTGATTGGAGACCATCTTCTCTATAAGGTCATTTGCTTGAGTAACGGTTTTGGAGAAGAAGGCTCCTCCAGCTGCGGCATCCATATGTCCACGGGCTGTTGGTGTTAACCCGTTGTAAAAGTGTTGAAGAATGAGCCATTCTTCCATCCCATGGTGTGGGCAGGCTAATGTGTATTCTTGGAGCCTTTCCCATGCCTCGGGTATGGATTCATTTGTTGCTTGCTGGAAGCTTGCAATTCTTCCACGAAGAGCATTGGTTTTGCCCATCGGGAAGAACTTAGCGAGGAACGCCGTAGAACATTTGTCCCAAGTGTCAATATTGGCGCGATTTGCATAGAACCATTGTTTCGCTTTCCCAAGGAGGGAGAGCGGAAACAAACGGAGCTTGATAGCATCTTGATTGCCTTCTCCCGTGCCTGACGTGTTGCATATTTCTAGGAACTGTTGGAGATGAGAGTTGGCGTCCTCGGAACCCTTCCGACAAAAGGGTATGGCTTGCACCATCGTGATGAGGCTGGACCTTATGTTAAGTCCGGTGTCACCAACGTCGACGTTGGGTCCAATGGGCACATTGGCGACGGTGGGCGCGGAGTATTCACGAAGGGTCTTTTCAGCCATGACGTTTGACGTAGGTGGTGCGGAAGATGCGGGTTCACTTGTCGAGAGTACTTGAGGGGGGGACGACGACGCGAGGTCGAGTCTTCCTCACAAGTGACTCGGGATTGTCAACGAAGTTTTGCGGCAAGTCGAATCCACGCATACACTATCCTGTTATCACATCAAAGAGAAAACAGATCAAGGTTAGCCTGCATGGGCAATGGTTAAACCACATCAAGTGTAATCATGAACAATCATTGTATTCTTGTTAACCAATGTCTTCCCCAGCAACGGCGCCAGAAATGCTTGTTGGCGTCTCTTACGGTCACGTGGGAAACACGCGACCGCGGGGAGACGCCGGGGGTTATGGAATTGTTCACTTGCACTTAACCAAATAATCCACAACTAGTAACAAGTACTAGATATGAACTATAAGGTTTGTCATGTTAAATAAAATATCCGCAAGCGGACGGATAACCCGTTGTAGCATTTCACCCGAGAGTATTCCAGGGTATCGTATTTATATTTTCCCAAAGGAAGACATGGTTGACAAGAGTACTTATGTTCATGGTGTTACAAATGATAGATGATATAACCACGTTCCAATGCAGGGGTAAGGTTTAATAATAATAAGGATAGTGTGACACACACGAAGGCATTCCACTCTCTCTAATAAAAGGCGAGAGACAATCCTAAGCAATGCTAAGTTAGACTAGCGAGCTACTAATCCAAAGGTACAACATTCATATAGCGTGCATAACCTCTACCTATCATCTAGCGTCATGCAAGCACAAGCAAGCGTCTAATGCCTAGGCAACATCGGGAGATCCGGCATACGCAAGGTCTGCCTCGCGACTCTGGCCTATTTACGTACTCCTATGCCGTGCCCGAACGTGGAGGGTTCCTTTGGATGGACAGGGCTGTCACTTCCTGCCACCTACCTCTACAAACCGTGGGACACGCACATACCCAAGGGTGGATAGACTACCCCGGCACCATGCCGGCGTTACTAACCACGACTCTAGATCCCTCGAGGCACCCCCAACCCTTCGGATCGACGGGGTGATAAATCTAGAGCACCTTTGCAGGACAATGAGCCCGATACCTAATCATGAGAACAACTAGCCTAACTAGCATAAACTAGATAAAAGGGATCAAAGCTAGCACTAAGTCATGCATAAGCGTTCGTCGCTCAAGAACGAGCGACGAACGATGAACGATTAAGCAAGTTCAAGAATAATCGATGATCGAGTATGAACGAACGATGAACGAACGATGAACGAGCATACAAGATCATGATAGAACTAGCAAGCTCATAACAACTATATGAATACTTGTATTCCATAGATTAAATAACAAGTCTTACAAAGAGAGAGAAAAAGGATACAAGAGCGCTACCCAATTCTCCACAAGACTTTGGGAGCAATAGGGTAGCCCACTACTCAGCCTAGCACTACCTAGAATTGCCTCTAGCTCTAGTGTGAGGAGGAGGAGGGAATGATCCTTGTGTATTGTGTGTCTTGGAAGGAGGGGGGGTACCCCTCCTTATATAGTCCTTGAAGGTCGGCAACTTTGAGGCGGTTCCCGAGGTCGGTGGCAATTAATGCAGGGGGAACCGACCTCCAGAGGTCGGCTACAAACCGCCATAGAAAGATGGGCCCAGGGGGCCACACTGCCAGGTCGGCCGACCTGGCCACGGGAGGTCGGCCGACCTGTGCCTGGCCCCTCCTGGGCTGGGCTTTGGCAGGTGGCTCCCCCTCTGGGTTTACTTCTCTGGTCCAGGTGCATTTGGCCTTAGTTGTGTTGGACTTTGACGAGATTTGGCCTTTTGTCTTGGAGTTGTATTCCCGCGGCGAACGTTGTTTTGTAGAAGTGTTGATTCGTCGCCTTGGGGCATGATTTCACCTGGATTTCTCCTTTATTCCACCTGCATACTAAAATCTAGAGGTACATGTGGAAATAGGTTATTCTTAAATAAAGTGCATGTAAAGAATGTCCAATCCTTCTTATTTATTGAGCTAGTTGACGGTCGAAATTGGTCCGTAACGACCGTCAACACTGTCCTGCTGCCTGAACTGGAGCCCTCTGCGCGTTGTTCTGCCTAGGTGCTGCACGGCAGTCACGCGCAAAGTGCCCCACCTGTCCACAGTTGAAGCACGGAGACCCTCTGCCTGCCTGCTGCTGCTGTTGCTGCGAGCGCTGCTGCTGCTGACGCTGCTGCTGCTGTGGCTGTCTCTGAGCAAACTGCTGCTGCTGCTGCTGCTGACGCTGGTACTGTGGAGGTGCAAGGTACCTCTGTCCACTAGGAGCGGTGTACACAAGGCGTGGCCTGGCTGAAGTGCTGCCAGACGGTGGTGCCACTGCCTTCCTCTTCCTCTTGTCCTCCTGGTGCGCCCTAATGGCATCCTCCATCACTATAGCTGCACTGACAAGCTCGTCAAAGGTACCACCGGCATTTAGGACAAGCCGGGACTGAAGCTTGGTAGACAAGCCTCTCAAGAAACACGCCTTCCGCTTGGCGGGCGTGTCTACCTGGTCTGGAGCAAACTGGGCCAGGTGGTTGAACACCTGGGCGTAGTCGAACACGTTCCTGCCTCCCTGCCTGAGGTCCAGGAACTCCCTGAGCTTCCGCTGCATAAGGCCAGGCGGAATGTGGAACGAGCGAAAGGCCTCTCTGAACTGTGCCCAAGTCAACTGCTGACCGGCCGGAAGAGTGGCAAGGTGAGCTACCCACCGTCCTCCAGCCGCCCCGTGAAGCTGCTGCGCCGCGAACAGTGTCTTCTGCACCTCTGTGCAGGCAGGAAGGAGCCCAAACTTGGACTCCACAGTGCGCAGCCAAGACTCCTCCTCCATCGGGTCAGTGGACCGGGAAAAGACAGGCGGGTGAGTGGCCAGGAAGTCTGCGTAGGTGCAGCCTGGCTGTGGACCCCGACGGTTGCCGCCCTGCTGGGTGACGGCCTGAACGAGAGTCCTGATCAGCTCCGTCTGGTTGTGTATCGCCTCCGCCAGATTGTACTGCGGCGGGGGTGGTGGCGGACGACGCGGCGGCATTCTGCCAAATCAAAAGCATCACCGTTAGCTCCAAGAAACAAAGATATTCAATATGGCAGAATTGAAATACAAGAAAGGCCATAAGCATCCATATAGGGGGAGTTTGCAAGAAAAATCCCACAAACTGCTCCAAACAGAACAACCATGCTAAATAAAAATTAGAACATGGTAAAGAAGTTCTGGAAGGTCGTAGCAAGTAGCTACATTAAGCCTTTCACGCACAAACACAGATGCAACGGTCCATCAAAGCAACAGACTGAAATCTGTCTTGACTGCGAGCAGCAGTCACAAAAACAAAAACTGACACTTCTGGAGGCTTCAAACGAGAAAAGTCAGAACACGAAACTTGTAGATAACTTCAAGATCTTTCCATCGAGTGCTCAAACGCCCAAAACGGATCCGTAGAACTGGAGACATCGATTTTTGAAGTTAGTGGACAGATTCTGCAAAAACTAGGCGAAGCTGAAATTTGACTTCAATTGGTCAACAGATTTTGGGGTGATACTGACAGAATAGAAAGGTGAACTCTGAAGCAAAAATTTTGTTCATGTTGTAAGCTTTCCAGCAAGTCTTGTTTCATCGATTTTGGCCAAGCGGTTTTGGAGTTATGAATTTTTAAAATTAGCTTGTCAGTCTGAAATTTTTGGGTGATCTGAAATTCGTGGAAGTGTTTTAAATCATGAAGATGCAATGCATGCACGACCTATACGTCCTCACAAAATAAAATTTGCCCAAATATAGCAGGCCGTAGACAGTGGTGGTGACTACTTCGCACTCACAAACGTTTCTACACGATCTACGCGCGAGTTAGTGTACCTGCAAAGCACACAACGTCACCTCAACCAACCTACACAGGTGACGTATCTCATAAAAATGTAATACATGGCCCAATAACATATCCTCACCATCCTCAACTCCTCGTGAACTCGATGGCTCACGGAACATAACAAACTCCGCCACCAATATCCAAAACCAGCGCCATGTAGTTCCTTACCTTCTTACCTGGGCGTCGGTGCATCGTTACAGAAAAATAACAATCAACTCCTATTACCACCTGATTACTCTAACATCTTTATAATGGGCTTTTCGATCCTCACACGTACGTGGTTAGATTTTCGAAAATAGGCCGTTTATATGATGTACAGTCCCAACACGGCTCTGGTACCAGCTGAAGCGTCTCCGCTTTTCGTAGGATCGAGTCGGTCAAGCGCTGATGAACAGACGCAACAGTACAGCATATAAAAAGCACAAATTAAGTCTTTTAAGTAGTTACATTAATCCATTTAAAACACAGAGTCGCACAGCGGAAATAAACGATACAAGTCTAGAAATAAGGGTACAAGCGCACGCGCTCACGATACACAAGAACCCGCATCCAAAGCCATGAAGATGCGGACTCGAGAGGAGATCACTCCTCAGTCTCCCAGTGGGCTGTCCAACCATAGGGAAGCTGGCCATCCCACTGTCCACCTCCACCCGTAGAGTCGGGGATAAAGGTGCTACCTGCAATAAAATCATAAAGAGCCAAACCCTGAGCAACTAATACTCAGCAAGTCTTACCCGTCAAATTGGCTATCTACAGCCGACTCCTAATATGCAAGGCTACAAAGGGGTGGCTGACTCAATAGCATAACTCGCACTAATTACTTGATCCTTACTTTCAAGTTTTATTTTCCAACATAAGTACTTATCCAGTAAAACAGTGTGCATATCTCTAAAACATGTATAAAGTAACAATACATCAACAGTGACAGTATATATATATAGCAATGTAAATAACAGTAATGTAAATAGACTAGCACCATATCATCAATCATATCACACTACGATGTGGCGCACTGAGCAAGGTTGCTCTTGACCGAGAGCGGCGGCATCGATGTACATCCTGCAGGAGAAAACCTGACCACACGCCATACGCGGCAAAGGCCACATACGGCAACCGTTTACGCTACGTGCCACCAGAGCTGTACCAGATTCTACTCCTCCCGAGGAAGGGCTCTCCCACCGCAGCCCCCGTCCCAGACGGCTGACTGCGCGGGACGCCACCCTACCTCTCCCAAATACCATGATAGAAAGAGTAAAGTATCTACCAGACATCCGGGGCGACGCAGGCTACTAGGTTTACTAAGCCCATAAAAACACTAGCATGTGAGTCAGTACGTTCGAACTTGCTCAATAGGGCCAACAACGAACGGTCCTCAATCGACACAGACGGGGCTACACCACCGTGAAGGCCCAGCCTTCTCCAACCATCCTATACAAGCAATTCCCCGTCCGGTCTCAACAAATCCTAAATCCAGCTAGTACAATCCAAGAATCCCTATCATGCGAGTGGGACCTACCACTCGACTTCTACCATCCGCTAGCCACTAAGCTTAGCAAGTTCTAACGTAACCTAGACCACATCTACAAAAATAGGACACAAGGTAGGATATGGAAGGGTAGTCCTAATGCATTTCTAAGGTTTCACATCAACTCCTAATAAACCTAATGCACAAACATTGACTAGCCCCAATCAAGTGCACAAATAAAAATCCTAAATAAGGAGGCATGCACCGGGGCTTGCCTGGCTCAGGAGCGTAGCTAACAGGGTCAGCGGGGTCAGTGTCCTACTGCGGCTGCTCCTCCTGCACCTCCTGGGTCTGCTCCTCCGGCAGCTGGAAGTCGAGCGGCTCCGGAGTCGTCTCTGTCACTACACGTTATGACAAGGAATAATGCAAAGTTAGATGCAAGAATATGATGCAATTAAAGATTTAATTACTTGATAGGACAGTCATTTACACTATAAGTGCAAACGATTAACTTTGTTAATTAATTTCGTCTGGAGTATTTCCTTCATTGATTTTCAATTAAGTTAACCATTTAATCAATCGGGAGTAGATTAAATAAGTAATTCGATTTCCAAAAATTAATTTATGTCCAGTGGCATTTTTCTGGTGCAAGTCACCACTAGAAGTGATTTATGGTGAAGTTTCATGATTTATTGCAAAGCAAATTATTTATAATAATTTATACAATGCAGAACATGATTTAAATCATAAGAAAATAATTAGACAACATGTGACAGTGGAAAAATGCTCTGTAGGTGTGTTATCAGATTATTAACAGGCATGCAAGAGTTCAGGATTTATTGGGCAACAGAGAATTTATAAGGAATTAAACAAGATCTGGACAGATGTATTTTCCAAGAAATACACAATCTGCAAGAGTGTGTTTTGGTATTTTTGCTGGACAGAGGATGTTACATGGAGTCCAAAGAAATTGGATTTGTATTTTTCTGATGTGTATTCGATTTATTATGCATTTTTCAAGCTTTTGCTAATTTCTGATGAATTAAACTAATTACGAAAAGGATTCAAAATTTTGCGGGCCAATCAGATCAGGGCCACAAGAAAGGACACAGGGTCTGGGCCGCACTAGATCCCTGCTGGTCACAAAGTGATCTAGCCACTCAGGATCGATGGCACACACAGGGCCACACGGGGTGGAGCACCAGATCCTGCGTTGTCGCACGGGATCCTGGGGCTGTGGCCCGTGGTGTGCCGGCCGGAGGTATCGCCGGAGACGGGCGGCGCGGCTCGCCGGAACGAGGTTCCGGTGGCCCAATGGACTGTCCGAGGGCACGGTAGGGAGGCTCGGGGAGTGGAGAGCTCACCTAGTTGCGTAGCTCGCGCGGGGAAGGCCGGAGCGGGGTCGACGACGAGCGATGGCCGGCGGTGGAGCTTCGGCGACGACGAGGGCTCGCGGTGGTCGACGGGGAGCTGCACACGTTGGTGCGCCGGCTTCACAGAGGTGACGTGCACCTCGGGGATCAACACGGTGGCGACGAGGATGGCCGGAGGGTGGAGTTCACCGGTGAGGCGTCCACGGCAGCGCGACGGGCAGCGGGTGGGGAAAACTTCGATTCCGTCCAACTGGGTGCGATTGGGAGCAAATGGTGAGGTTCTGGGGTGCGTAAGGTTGACGTGCACCCGCAGGCGCGAGGAATCGGGCAAGGACTCACCGGAGATGGGGCAATCGACGGCGAGGTTGGAGTGGCACGCGCGGCCGAACTTGGAGACAACGACCAAATCCCCGCGATTCATGGCGGGTCTGCGAGGTCCGAGGCCATGGAGGCTTAGCCACGCACCGGAGATGGCTCGAGGTGAGGTTGTCTTGGCCGGAGAAGGCTTGTCGACGGCGAGGCACGATGGAAACTCGAGCGGTGGCCGGCAATGGCGCGGCGACAGCGAGAGCGAGTGCGAGGACGAGAGAGAATGGAGCGAGGGCGCTCGGACAGGCGAAAGGAGCCGTATTGACGCTGCGGCGCGGTCGGGTGCGGGTCCAGGCGCCGCGCGGCATCGCCGTACGCCGCCGTCCATGCGGCGCGCGACTTCGGGCGCGGGCAGTGAGAGTGAGGTGGCTGACAAGTGGGCCCTGTCGGAATCTTTCTTTTTCCCGGAATTATTCAAACTGAGTTTTCCCCAAACTTTGGCGCTCAATTTGAACTAGCAAATGAACTCCAAAAATTGCAAAACTGATTGCATTCGAAAGGTCATGAAATGATCTTTCCAGTGACATAACATGCACATCTCAATTCGAAATAGAATTCAAATGGCAGCTAGTCAAAGTTGGACAGTTTTGGAAATTTGGGGATTTATTTGAGCATCGAAATGAATTTCAAAAATCACCAAAAATTCTCCAAAATTCTTATTTCGCAAGGGCTATCTACTGGTATTTTTGGTTGCTCAAGTTGTTATGGAAAATTTTGAGTTGCTTCACAAGCATGTGTTTGGCCATTATTTAAATTTTGTATTTCGAATTTGAATCTGAATATGGTTCAAGGTTCGTTTCAGTTTGTAAGTGTGCATCAGTTGGGCATCAGCGACACGGGGTGTCACACATGTTCTTATGTGGAAATCTTTCTGAGCAACATTTCCGAGGATTTACTGGACATAGCAGCCAAGGTCATGAACTATATGACCGTTGGAGGCTATGGGCCAAGAGGGGAGACAAGTGGGCCCAGCAGGGGGTCGGCCGACCCCACCAGGACAGGTCGGCCGACCTGGGGTAGCCGTTGCTGCCCCCCTACTTTGTCCCAACGGTCACCTGCCCCCTCCAACGTTCAAAAACGGCTACATTTCGTGCTGTAAATTGGAGTGACCGGCCAGGAGCTCTCTCCCCCTCACACACACTCATTTTCACTCCTCATTCACTTCATTCTCTTGCTCACAAGGCTCTCCATTGCTCTCACTTTGTGTTTGCCTCAAAGTTCTGCAGAAAAATTTCTCTCCTAGTGTTTTCTCAGTTTGCGTTTTGTTTTTGGTTTGCTCAATTTTCCCGAGTTGCGATTTTCTTGCTCACAAGAACAACCGACGGTTTTGCCGATTTGATTTTTTCCTAACATAACCCGTTCGGAGTTTTCGTTCTTGTGTTCTTGCTCTCTTTGTGTGCAGCCATGACCGGTGCCAAGAAGCTGTACGGAGCGTTGAAGAGGACCCTAAGTTCAAAATCAAGTCCAAGCTCTTCACGCCGAAGCACTCGCTCACGCCCCGCAGTCGGGCCACCGCCAAGTCCACCACATGAAGCCGAGGAAGAAGAGCAAGAGGGTAACATCGAGCATCGTCTCCTCGTCGACACCGACCTCGACTTGGTGGGCGAGTACGAGACGAACGCCTACGCGCTTCTTCAAAACCGTATCTTTGCTCCTACGCGAGCATTTGACACGGGGCTGCTGCAAAAGACTGGTATGGATGCTGAATTTGCTAAAGTCTTTAGGGCCATAGGGTGGAAGGATTTTGCTAGTGTAGATGAGCCGGGTTCCCGCTTGCTTACACTTCAGTTTTTATGCACCCTACGAGAGGTAGATGAGGGTATTACTTTTCGGTTTTTCCGGGAAGAATACCGTTTGAAATGGAAAGATCTTAGCATACTTCTCGGCTTTAATTCTCGCTGCAATGTTGATATTGATAATGCCCTTCTTGAATTTTCAAAGCTTGCATTTTGGGAAAGGATTACGGGTTTTTCAACATGTGTGCAGCCTAGAACTAATCACATCCATCACCCTACTTTGTGTTTCTTGCACATGTGGATTGGCATCACTCTTTTTCCTAGAAGTGATATTAGAATTGTGCGCGAAGATGATATGAAAATTCTTTATGCTATGGCTGAAAAGATTAAGATTTCTCCTGTCCAATACTTGATTCATCATTGGTTAGAAAATTTTGGGATGATGGGACCAATTGAATGCACCTCGTTAATTACACGTATTGCTGCAGGAGTGGGTGCCTTGCATGATGCTAATGTTGAATATATTTCTACACCCCGCATACTCATAAACGAGGATTATCTTATTCGTGGTCATACACTTAAGCATGGTCCAAATGATTCCCTCATATTTTATTTTGTCGGGTATACAAACGAGTTTCGGTTACCTAACCCGGATCTTCGCTTGTATACTTGCAAAAATCTAACCATTGAGCTCCAAGAAATGGAGAGTGCGCGCAGGAGTATTTCTTCTCGCAGGAGGACGCGCAGGTCGGAGCAGCCATCAAGTTCCGAGGCACCCACACCGCAGCCCATGGCCCATGGCGGCCCGGGGTATGGTCACACCGGGTATTTTCCCGGTACATACTCAGCCCCGCCACCGCACATGGCCGGGGGCTCGGCGTGGCAAACCTCGGGGCATGACCCAAGGATGTTCACTCCGCAACAACAATGGGAGGAACACTCCTCCGACTCTGGTGCGACTCAAGGTTTTCACCTTGAGCAAGCGATGAACAACCTCTCCGAGCAAATGGGAAGGCTCGAGACCACGGCAGGAAACATCGACTACACGCTCAACCAACACATCCTGCAAACCCATCAGTGGCAAGAGCGCACCGACACCCAGCTCACCAACCTCACCAACATGACGGAGCGGGGACAAGCCGATCTTTCAGCTTACTTTCGCCACATGGGGTTCAATCCACCAAACCCATGAGCAAGAACAAGCTTGGGGGAGGCGCCATACTCCCCACTAAGGTATCATGTATCGCAACTTGTATCCTTTTTCTCTCTTTGTTTTTGCTTGTTCTTGCTCCTCATATGAAAAACAAAACAAAAATGACAAAACTAAAAAGAACAAAAAAAAAATAAGTAGTGTAGTCTCTTTATGCGCTGTAAAAATGTTCCTAGTCTTTCTATGTTGAGATGATGAATAGTTGCTCTGCTTTATCTCTCTCTTGTGCCTAGTTCATAACTTAGTACTCTCCTAGTTTTGAGTTTGTTGGCTAAATAAAACTCGCTTAGAACCTGAAACTTGTGGGTTGCATACGTTTGCGCTGAACCTAAGTTGTTGTGAGAGATGATATGGTAAAAAGAGCTACTCAATCTTGTTCCAAGTTAAGCTTGAAAACTCCGAAGCTTTTGTTTTCGAAAATCATAAAAATTTATAAGTTCCTCAGTGATGTTAATTTCCTACCAAAGCCATATGTAGTACTTCATGTAAAACCTTACACATATGCTGCTTGTCATTCCATTGAGCTTTATCAAAATTGTGTGACCCTAGTGAGATGCTTTTCATACTCTCATGATCAAGATCACGTACACATTCCACCTCATATGCTAAACTTCTACACCGGAAGTTAGCAACATGTCATGCCATCCACCGAAATAAAGACACTCCTCACAATATATCACCTCTCTTGAAATATCAAAAGTAGGCATGGCTATGCAAAAGAAAGAAAGAAAATAAAGCTCACAAAAGATGAGCATGATGAAAAGAAAGAGACAAAATCTGCTCTCATTTTTGAGCATGGAAAAAGAAAGAAGAAAAGATAGCCATGCCCAAAATACAAAATAAAGAGAGGTGAACAAAAAGAGGAGTAGTCACATACACCACCATCCACATATACACACTTGCACATCTTGATCTACGATTGTATGGCTTGCTATCTCCGTGGATCCACTCTTTTGGTTTTCAAAAATATGAATGCAAGTATGCCTCTTTACATATCCTACCTTGAGCTCCACAAAGGCTTATTAGATGTAGGATGAGGCAACACACATGCCTTGGTGAGGAATAAAAACACCACTTGAGCGATTCGAGAGTATCATTTGAGGAACTTGGTTTTATTTAAAAAAATTTTGAAAACCTCCGGAGAATAAAAGCAAGACAAGGGATGAGAAAATAAATGCTCCATACACCATTCTCTCTCTCAACCGTCCAAGGTAAAGTATAAAGCAAAAGCCCCATAAGGATTAAGGGAAAAGGGTGAGTTACCATGGCCAACTTATTCAGCTCAAGGATGAGTATCTCTGTTATACACTTGGTACCTTTGAGAAGTAGGCATTGTAGCAACTCCTGATCAACAACCTAAAATCCAGGTGAAACCATGCCCCAAGGCGACGAAACAACACTTTTACAAACTCGACGTTCGCCGCGGGAATACAACTCCAAGACAAAAGGCCAAATATCGTCAAAGTCCAACACAACCAAGGCCTAATGCACCTGGACCAGAGAAGAAGACCCAGAGGGGGAGCCACCTGCCAAAGCCCAGCCCAGGAGGGGCCAGGCACAGGTCGGCCGACCCCCCATGGCCAGGTCGGCCGACCTGGCAGGGTGGCCCCCTGGGCCCATCTTTTTGTGGCGGTTTGTAACCGACCTCTGGAGGTCGGTTCCCCCTGCATTAAATGCCACCGACCTCGGGAACCGCCTCAAAGTTGCCGACCTTCAAGGACTATATAAGGAGGGGTACCCCCCCTCCTTTCAACACACACACACACCACAACAGAAGGATCATTCCCTCCTCGCCTCACGCTAGAGCTAGAGACTCTTCTAGGTAGTGCTAGGCTGAGTAGTGGGCTGCCTTATTGCTCCCAAGGTCTTGTGGAGAATTGGGTATAGCTCTTGTATCCTCTCTTTGTAAGACTTGTTCTTCGTATAATGGAATACATTCGTTCGTATAGTTGTTATGTGCTTAGTAGTTTGATCATGATCCTGCATGAGTGTTCATCGTTCGTTCATGTTTGTTCATCACTCGTTCATGTTTATTCATCGTTCGTTCATCGTTCATCGATGATCGCTAGTAAACATACATCGAGCGTTCCCTGTTCGTTCATGCTTGATTATCGATTATTCTTGCACGTACTTAATTGATCGTCGTTCGTCGCTCGTTCTTGAGCGACGAACGCTTATGCATAACTTAGTGCTTGCTTTGACCCTTTCGTTTAACTCATGCTAGCTAGGCTAGTTGTTCTTATGTTTTGGCATCGGGCCTCTCTGTCCTGCAAAGGTGCTCTAGATTTATCACCCCGTCGATCCGAAGGGTTGGGGGTGCCTCGAGGGATCTAGAGTTGTGGTTAGTGACGCCGGCATGGTGCTGGGGTTGTCTCTCCACCCTTGAGTATGTGCGTGTCCCACGGTTTGTAGAGGTAGGTGGCAGGAAGTGACAGCCCTGTCCATCCAAAGGAACCCTCCACGTTCGGGCACGGCATAGGAGTATATAAATGCGCCGGAGTTGCGGGGCAGACCCTGCGAATGCCGGACCTCCCGAAGTTGCCTATACATAAGATGCTTGCTTGCGCTTGCATGATCTTAGATGATAGGTAGAGGCCTTGCACGCTCTATGAATGTTGTACTTTAGGAGTAGTAGCTCACTAGTCTAACTTAGCATTGCTTAGAATTGTCTCTCGCCTTTTATTAGAGAGAGTGGGAATACCTTTGTGTGTGTCACACTATCCTCAACTATTGAACCTTACCCCTGCTTTGGAATGTGGTTATATCATCTATCATTTGTAACACCATGAGCATAAGTACTCTTGTCAACCATGTCTTCCCTTGGGAAAATATAAATACGATACCCTTGGAATACTCTCGGGTGAAATGCTACAACGGGTTATCCGTCCGCTTGCGGATATTCAATTAACATGATAAACCTTATAATACATATCTAGTACTTGTTACTAGACGTGGATTATTTGGTTAATAGTGCAAGTGACCCAAACCATAACCCTCGGCGTCTCCCGCGGTCGCGTATTTTCTGCGTGACCGTAAGAGACGCCAACAATGGCGGCCATCGAGAAATTGAAGCCTCCTCAGACCAGGAGAGAAGTTCAGAAGCTGGCCGGCATGATGACGGCACTGACCAGATTCATCTCGAGATCGGGAGAGAGAGGTATGCCATTGTATAAATTGCTAAGACAAACGGAAGGCTTTGACTGGGATGATCAAGCAGAAAAGGCGTTCCATGAGTTGAAGGCTTATCTCAAGCAAATGCCTACTCTGATACCGCCGCAGCCTGAGGAGCCGCTGCTCTTGTATGTTGCTGCAACGTATGTTGCTGCAACGTATGTTGCTGCAACGGATGCTGTAGTTAGTGCAGCATTGACGGTGGAAAGAGAAGTTGAAGGGGAAACCAGACAATGTGCGGTGTACTTCGTCAGCGAGATTCTGAAAGATGCTCAAACGAGGTATCCGATGGTGCAGAAGCTGCTCTACGCCATTTTGATGACATCAAGAAAATTGAAGCACTACTTCCTCGCTCATCCCATCAAAATAGTGTCGGATCGACCCCTGCAGGCTGTCTTGCATAGCAAGGATGCAGTGGGGCGAATCGCACAGTGGGCTGTTGAGCTGGGGCAGTACGAGATTGAGTTCGTACCACGAAGAGCTGTGAAGGGTCAAGCCTTAGCAGATTTCATTGCTGAGTGGACAGATGATGGAGTAGAAGATCAAGTCGACCCAACTCATTGGGTCATGTACTTTGACGGCTCCTTCACCTTGAAGGGTGCCGGTGCAGGCGTGGTGTTTGTTTCACCCGAAGGAAGATTCATGAAGTATGCGATCCAGTTGCTGTTTCAAGCTACGAACAATGTTGCGGAATATGAAGGCCTAGTTTCGGGTCTACGCATTGCAAGGTCACTTGGAATTGATCGGCTGCTTGTGAAAGGGGATTCACAATTAGTCGCCAGACAAGTACAGAAGGAGTGCCAATGCTCGGATCAGAAGATGGTTGATTATCTGGAAGAAGTTCGGAAACTTGAGAAAGGGTTCGATGGATTCGAAGTGCGTTATATACCACGCTTGGACAATCGGGATGCTGATCACTTGCTTGCATTGCCTCGTCGCGATCTGCAGTCCCTGATGATGTGATTCTGGAGAAGCTCACAAAGCCTTCGGTGTCGAAAGTTACACCCGAAGAAGATGTAATGGTGATTGACTCGGGAGAAGGGCATGTTGAAGACTGGAGAGTTCCGGTCATACAATTCTTAGAAAACAACCCTATCCCGGATGATGATGCTGCTACGGAGCGTGTTGCCCGGAAGACCAAGCAGTACGTGATGGCTGATGGAGTGTTGTATCGAAGAGCTCGTAATGGGATTCTGCTACGATGTGTATCTAAGGAAGATGGAGTCAGGCTGCTGCATGATATACATGGGGGGATTTGCGGCGCTCATACCGCATACCGTTCCCTTGTGGGTAAAGCTTTTCGTCATGGATTCTACTGGAACACGGCGAAGCAAGATGCGATCAACCTGGTCAAGACATGTGCCAACTATCAGTTCTTCAGCAAGCAAAGCATGCAACACGCCCAGGAATTGCACACCATACCTCTGTCGTGGCCGTTCGCCATCTGGGGTATCGATATTTTGGGACCTTTTCCGAAGGCCAAAGGAGGATACAAATTCTTGTACGAGGCTATTGACACGTTCACAAAGTGGATTGAAGTGGAAGCGGTGACGCGTATTACTCAAGAGGCGTCGGTAAAGTTCATGAGAAGTGTGGTAACAAGGTTTGGAGTTCCGAAGAAGTTAATCTCCGACAATGGAAGGCAATTTGTGGGCAGTAAGTTTGAAAGATTTTGTGCCGATCACGGGATCATGCATCCCACTTCTTCGGTGGCACATGCACAGACCAATGGAGCAGCTGAGAGAGCCAATGGCATCATCATGAGTGGTATGAAGACACGAGTATTCGACAAGCTGTCCGCTAAGGGAAAGAATTGGATTGAAGAACTGCCAACTGTGTTGTGGTCTGCCCGGACATCGACAAGCCGCGCGACGAGAGATACGCCGTTCTATCTGGTGTATGGTGCTGATGCAGTATTGCCACCTGAGATACACCCGGGGGCTCATCGCGTGACAAATTTCTATGAAGATGCACAACCTGATGCTCGAGAAGTTGATCTGATATTGCTTGAAGAAGAGCATGATACGGCATTAGAACATGTGAAGCAGTACCAAGAGAAGCTGAAGAAGCAATATCAGAGAAAGGTGGTTGGAAGAACTCTTAGCATGGGAGATATGGTCATCAAGAAGGACATCACCACTAAAGACAAACATAAATTTTCTTCTCCATGGGAAGGTCCGTTCTTGGTGGTTGAAGATGCTGGCTTAGGAGCATATGTTTTGGCAGAAGTCAATGGAGGCATATTGCCAGGAACTTGGAATACTGATCAGCTACGTCGGTTCTATGTGTAAAGATTTTTTGAAGTAAGATCAATAAAGTGCAATGTTCAGCTGAAATAAGATTGTCCCTTTGGATCTATGAAATTCGTCCCTTCGGACCTATCAAAGTTGTCCCTTCGGACACAAAGGCCAAGCCCTTCGGCTAGTCTATTAAGTTTGGTCGCTGTCCTGGCCACACGTTTGGTTTACAGGCGCGGTACGAACAGCCTTTTCAGGCACCAAAGTTTCGTAAGACTTAGCCACAATGGTGGTTTGATAAGTTATATGGCCCCCTTGTGTAAAGGTTTGGGGGGAGAACCTTAGTCCCATGTTAGTTTTATAAGCTGCATCTCCCCAAACAGGTCGCACGTTCGACCCAAAAACACTTAAAATATGTATAAAATAGAACAATCTACATGCCTTACTGATTTGCTACTTTCCTGCACACACTTAAAACTGTGTACTGAAAAGTAGGGGGGGTCATACAGGCATTAAAGCATTATTCAGGCCTTCGCCTAATTATCATTAAAACATTAATTAAAAGAAGGGCTTTCGCCCCATCATTACAGAAGACTATTGTTTTATTACAAGCTCTTTAAAGAAGAGCCAAATCATTCCTGGTCATTACCAAGCCCCTCATCTTCGGCAGACTCTTCTTCTTCGGCAGGAGCAGCTTCGGGGATCAGCTTCAAGGAGGTCACGAAGGCTTCAGCGGCGTCGTGGGCTTGATTCATCAGGGCGTCACGCTGAGTCGCCTCGCACTTGAAGCCAACGTCTAGAAGGCTAAGGTCCAGACTGGGATGATGATGGTGGAACAAGGCAATGGTGTAGGCACTACCTGAGATGCATCGGGCGTATCCCTCTTCCACAGCATCCTCCTTTTCCACCTTCAATCTGCTCTCTTCATCTTTGAAGGTTGACACTTGCTGCTGAAGAAGTTCTGCCTCCTTGCCTTTGAGCACCAGCTTCTCTTCTAAAGCTTTGGATTGATCCTTTAAATCTGGCAAAGGAAGAGATTTGAGAGTAAGATTGTTGATCAAACGATGGCTATGAAGAATTGATGCAGAAGTACTTACCCTCAACCGAAGTATCCAAAGTAGCATTGGCATCCTGCAGAGCCTTCACTTCTGAAGCATGGGTTGTCTTGAGGTCAGTCAAGGGTTTGTTGGCTCCTGCCAAAGCTGCTTCCAGCTCTGATATCTTGGCCTCTTTGTCTGCCAATGCTGGGCTGGAGGCTGCTTCAGAGAGCTTCAGTTTCAGCTCTGCGTTCTCCTTCTGAAGATCCCGAACCTTGGAGCCATAGGATCTGTAAGTTTTCAGAGTCCAGGCTTCTGCAGCCTGAACATCTGCCATGATCTTGCTGAACATTGCGGGCCCAGGTGAAGAACCCGAAGATAGCGATGCTGCCGGCAACGAAGAAACAATCATTGTGGCTGCTTCCGCATCTTCTGAACCGACAGCCACATCTTCAGCTCCTCCAGCGAGTACCCGACGTCTTTTGCCACCTGGTTTCTTTTGACCCTGGGATGCACGAACTTGAGAAATGCGCGAGAATCCACTGAAGAGGGTGCCAAACACAATTGATAAAGGTACCTGGTTGCCCGGATCAGCAGTGTCTCGAATAGCTGGCATTTCGGGTGGAGAGTCTGTTGAAGGAGGTACTGGAGCAAGCAGTGGGGTTCGGCCTCTCCTCTTCCTCGGTCGGAGTGGCTGCACTTGCGGTACAGTAGTTTCTCCCGAAGCACTGGGCTTGGACGATCGAAGTTTCCGAGAAGTCCGAGGCTTCGGAGGGGATGGAGGCTTCGGAGCAGAAGGCTTCGGAGGCGTGTCGGACATCAATGTGGCCTTTACTTTTGCCACCTTTTCCTCCAGACTCTGATGATCTACATCATGCTCCTGAAGATAAATGCAAGAATAAAATTATGTGAAGTCAAGAAGAATTGAAGATACCAAGATTGAAGGAATAATTCTGGCCTGGCCTTCGGGGACAGTGAGGATGTCGTCCACAAATTCTTCAGCCAAGCTCTTCTTCTGAGCCTCGCTGGGCTCCTTCTCACTACTGCTGCTATCCAGCACCATGGTGCTTTCCGCACCCCCTTCAGAAGGATCAGGTCCGAACACATCCTAGAAGCATAAGAAGTGATAAGCGATTCGCATGGCAAGATAACAGAGTGAATATGAAGATATATACCTCAGTGGCTGGATTCATGGCGCTGTATGGTTCTGGGAAGCCGTCGGGTCTGGGCTTAAGATCAGACTCGAGAATGGTGTACACGCGCCTCTTGACCTCCTCTTCAGGTATTTTGTCGACTGCAAGAAGATTCAAGGCAATAAATAAAGATAATTTATCAAAGTGAAGATGTAAAGATGAAAACAAGGATCAAACTTTAACTTTCGGAAGGAAGCCACTTCGTATTTCGGGGCCCGTCTCCGAACATGGCTAGGGGCCCCCGATGTTGAAGCGGGAAGAAGCACCTGTGGACATACTCCTCCACGATGTGTTCACCCCTCAGTCCATTGGTGACCAACTCTGTAACCTTGGCGACCATCCGCTTGAGTCGCTCGTCCCTGACTGGTGCAGCTTTGATCCATCCTTGATGATAGGGCAACAATCCTTTGCCCTTGATGTCGTGCCTCTCGGAGTCATCCATGAGGAAGTACTTCCACCGGTAGCCGCTCCAAGATCGCCGATAAGAAAAAGGGGGATATACGATATTCCTTCGACGATTGAAGGACACGCAACCCACTAACCCAGAAGAATAGTAGCAAGGTTCATGATAAACCCGCCACAAGTCCAAAGAAGGAGCAGTACCCAGCCAACATTCACAGAGAGTGGAGAAAAGACTCAACAAAGAAACAGCTTGAGGTTTCAGATGAATAAGTTCTATCTTGTAGAACTTGCAGACACGTTCAAGAAATTTGGAAGGTGGGAGATTAAAGCCACAGATCATGTGGGATTCGAATACCGGGATTTCGGTAGTGTCGAAGCTGAAGCACATCTCGCCCTTATTCTCTTTGGTGATGACGAAATCGGAGATCCACCCGGTCTTTCGCAGCTCCAGGATGTAGGCTTCATCGATCTCCCCGGGTTTCCAGTGATCGATGGACTCTGGAATCTCGCCGGCGTCCATCATCCGCTGGGCTTTGGTGGGGGGCCGTTGGAGCTAGTGGTGTCATCTTGATGCTCGGGATTTTGTTGAGCAGCAACAACAGCCCTATCGGGTGAGTTGGAGGCCATGAGGATTGATCTAGGGTTTGCGCGCGGAGGAAGTGGAGCTAGGGTTTAAGCAACAGCAAGGGTGATGCGGAATGGGGAAGACGACTGTGGCGATTGGGTTTTATGGGCTCTCGCGACTGTTTGGCTTCTCAGAGAAGGCAGCCCTGCCCGGCAAATGCGCTTGCCAACGCAACTCCGCGCGATATTCCCGTTAATTTAAAAGTTATTCGGATTTTGTTGCCCAGATTTGAGGAATTTGTTATAGCAAGTTTGGGAATATTTCCTTTAAGTGTGCATAAAATTATTGCCGCCGGAAATTATACCATTCTTTAAAGATTGCTATTTTCTGAAGGTTGATACTCTCCGAAGATTATTATTCTCCGAAGAGAGTTACTTTCTGTAAAGGTATATTCTCCGAAGAGAGTTGTTCTCCAAAGAGAGTTGGGTGTTGAAGCCATGTTCCCCGAGGAAGATATTCTCCGAAGGGATTATTTCACTATTGAAGTTATATTGCGAAGAGTTTCTTTCCTGAAGGACTTATTTAAAGAAGAGACATTCTCAGAAGATATACATCATTGCAAAAACATAAAGATGAGACTGAACATACATATATATTTGGGATTGAAGGCAGCTTTTTATTCATTAATCTGAAGGCCCTATTACAAGATCTAAGTTACACCTGAAGGTTGAAGACAAGGTTGAGGAAGATGCTGGGCTCAGGTGTGAGCAGCACGGGGATATCTCATATCCCTAGTTCCGCCGCTCATCAGCGCCCTCAGAAGCGACTCTGACGACGTCAGAGGTAGTGTTCTTTGTGCCCCCACTGCTTGCGCTGTTGATGAGGGACATATGAGAGGAGATATGGGTGCCCCCCATGTTAGAGTCAAGGACCGATTTTGCAAACCCGGTAGAAGGCAAAACCGAACCAACGTTCGGAGGAATAACAGGAGCTGGAGAACCTGCAGGGCTGGGATTTGCAGGAGCATCCATGTCCGTTGAGTTGCCGCCACCAGAATTGTCGTCGCTGGAGTCGTCGATGGAGACGATGTCGGCGTCGACGGGGATGTCACGTGACCCCTTGTTCAAGGCCACGTGAAGACGCCTTGCGTACTCTTCATCGTCGATGTCCTCTTCCAAATCGATAATGTCTGCCGGATTTGGAGGAGGGCTTGGAGGAGGAAGCCCGTAATCTACCGCCTCTGTTGGAGGAGGAGGAGGGGCTGATGGATCAGCAAGCTCAGGAGGGTTACTCGCCGGGCTCTCATGAGAGGGAGCAGAGGAAGAAGAACCGGATGCGCCGGTGAAGTTGGTGTTAAGCCCCCGGGAAAACCTAGGGTTGACGCATCTCTTGCGCCCCATGGTGGAACTGGTGGAGAGGATAATCTTTGGGGCAGTCGGAACCTCCGAATTTATAGCCTAGAGGAGCGGCGTTTCAGTTGCTTGAAAAGTCAAGTGAGAAAATTATTATTTTGCGAGTTTTCAAGGATACAGGAAGACGAGGTGACGCATCGCTTAAGATTCCGTCAGATTGGTCAGATAATAAAGACAAATTTTGACTCGTCAAGTCAAGATCCTTTTTTATTGTTGAAAGATTCGTCAGAAAGAGCAAGAGAAGATGGACTGAGATTTTGGTGTTCGGAGTTCCGAAGACATTTATTCCGAAGATACTTATTCCGAAGCTCTTATTTTCCGAAGATGGCGGTTAACCAGTGAAGACAGTTCGGTATGTCTGGATCCTAGGTTGACGGCAGAACATATCCCTCGTCATGTTCTCATCTGAGAATGAGGATGCCAAGTGGCATGTTCAGGGGCTTATGTCGTAGCCCTAGTTTCTAGATATTCCGAACTCTATTTTAAGATTTTTCCGAAGACTTGTCTAGCACGGCATGGTGTATGGGAAGGTTACGATCTCCTTGATAGATTCGGAGAAGGAACATTGTAGTTTAGGAAGGACTCTGATAGGCGGTAACTAGCCTATAAATATTCATGTAACCCCTACGGGGAAATCTATCTGGCACCTTGCGAAACCCTAACGCAAAGGCTGCCACATTATACAAGATCGCACTGGACGTAGGGTTTTTATCCTTCGGGAGGCCTGAACCAGTATAAACCCTCTGCGTGTTCTTAGATCGATCTCGCTAACCACGTTGCTCCCACGATCCAAATATCTGCCGAACAACCCCGTTCAATCGGGTGATGACACTATACATTCACACATTGTTGCGCCGAGTAATTTTGTCCATACAAGTGAACAAAAACATGAGGTATTTATGAAGAAGAGTTCGAAAGTATCAGAATAGCATAGAGGCATTCAAGCGAACAAGTGGAGGGCGCCTGGGGTAACGTCACTCACCAAGATTAGAGAAGCTGTATGCACAGCCGGTGTTGCATTTTCTATGTTGCTGGCCACTTTCAGCACCTTCTGGTTGCACCCACATTGCGGCATATCATGCCCGTGCGTCATGATGCAGCTCCGCGCGGCCTCCTCCCGGCTCTACTGCAGAGAAGAGATCCAATAACACACACGAGCAGGGGAATTAGTGGAGGGGACGAGCAACGGAGGCGAATAGAGGAGACGACGGAGGGAGCAGGGGACTGGAGAGATCGATGTGGAGGCCGAGCCGCCAAGGCCCGACAATACAGGGGATCCCACGAGACAGAGGTGCGCGGCACGGCGGCGACTGGGCGTACGGTCGGGTCGCGACTCGCGAGAGTTCGCGAGCAATCGTCTGACATTGATGCTCTCAAAGTCAGATCAACGTCATCCAGGATCGGCCGTCCAGTTGTAATTGGACGGCAGTTGCTCAGGCCGATGCTCCGTGCAGCCCAATCCGGCCCAACAGCGGCAGAATCGCAAGTCCGCCGCGTTCTCCACCCAATTTTGCCATGGAGCGGAACGGATGAGGTCTCGCCGCTGTAGAAACAGAACTCGGCAGCCGCGGCCATGGATTGAGTTCAGGGCACTGATCGGAGTAGGAGAAGGACGAGCGGAGGGTCACGCCGCAGGAGCCGCGGCAGGTGCCGGGGGTGGGTTCCATGTGGACATGTGGTGTACGGAAGGTGGCTCCTTCTTCCCTACCCGGCCGGCGGTTCACTGAGCGAGCGGCGGCTTCGATGGCGACTGCTCTGCCGGCGATGAAGAGGATGGCACGCAGACGCAGACTTGGAGGTTTTACCGCGCTGTTGGGCCGGATTGGGCCTTGCCCCGCCGCAGAAAAGGGACCGAGATTGGCTGCAGCGGTCCGATTTGCGTGGGCGTTTGATCTGCAGCAACGTCGATCTGACGTCGGGAAGGTGGAAGTCAGATGATCTGGTTACTGAACCCAGTGTCCGGGCAGAGGATCCGACCCAGCCGTATCCAACGGTCCATATATCTACATGGCGTATCGAACGATCATTGTTAACAGGATGACGTGGATATATCCATCGCCCACGTACACGATGGCTTTGGATAGTAAAAGATGAGCACCCCTCATCACGAGGACATGTGTTTAGAGTATCTGAATTCTATTTCTTTTTTGATGGTGATAACCAACTTGACTGGTTTTAGGTCCTGTTTTAAACCTTGAGAGATAATTGTTTGATAGGTAATATTAGCTATTAGGTAGCTAAGCTAACTATTAGCTAAAGGTGTTTAAAACCTCTAATTATTAGCTGATCTTTAACCATCTATTAGCTAGTATTAGCTCGGTTTGATGAGCTAATGGATAATTGTTAGTGAGTGCGGTAGCTAACAATTAGCTGGGCTACTAACTAGAGTGTTTGGAACCTCTAGTGTTAATTTTTAACAGCTAACAGGCTTTAGAGGTTTCAAATAAAGCCTTACTAGTACCTCTTTCTAACCGAACTGAGCACCAGATTAATTTTGGCAATAAATGGGAGGATACAAGCATGTTCCGACATTCTTTACTATGGCCATCGCCATCAGAACGTTAAGCTCCCCTCACAGACCCTTTTGCATCCGCCATCGCAATGGCAAACACGGCACACAAGTGTTTTGTGTGTTGGCCGGCCGTTGTAGCGAAGGATAGTGTTCCACTTCATCTCGTACAACCAGAATTAGATTTAAAAGGCTCTCGCTAAGGTAGTCCTAAATAACTGTGAGCCGTCCATTTGAGTAGATATCAAGGCAAAAGATGAAGTCTTGCACCATAGGGTGGTGTAAGATTTCACCCATAACTAATTTTATTGCTTTCTATTTTCTGTTTTGGAAAGTATTTCTTTCTAAGAAACAATCTCACGTGAAGGGATATTGACTCCGGATTTTTTGCCGATGGTTGCCGTGAGAATAAAGGAAGGAGTCAAGTAGGAAAATTTGTTGACGTCATTTCTTACGAGGAAAGTAGAATCATTCTTGGAGGATTTTTTTTTTGGCACGTAACAAATCGTACCTAAATTGGCAACGTGCCATCCTACCAAAATAAAAAAACTTGCCATGATAACAACTGGCACCGGGCCATTCTACCAAAATTAATCAACGTGTCATGGTAATGGTTGCAAAATCAATCAACGTGCCTTCGTAAAAATGGGCAACGTTACATTACCAAATTCAACGGATGTGCCTTGCGATGTAAGAGCAACTCCAGCAATAGACCCTAAATCAAAGCTCTTACTTATGTTTTAGAGGCTGCTATATAAAAATAGGGGCTCAAAAAGTTGCTTCAACTCCAGTAGTTGTGGGCGAAAGACCCTATTTCTGGTGGGACCCACTTGTCATAATTAAAAAAATATCGTCTTTCTCCGCTTGCCCACCGCTCAGCTCTGCCCATCGCCCGCCCGCCGCCGCGAGGCAATTGAACAGCGACCACGGCGACCTTCCGCTTCCACGTGCTTCTGATTAATCAAGCAATTAGCAGCTCCGCGCTGCGAACCCAGCGTGCAAGGGAGCAGATCAGGGTGCAAGCGTGATTAATCAAGCAATTAAAAATTGTTTCGTTAATAGGAGTTCCGGCCGAGAGGAGAATCTGTGGGAGGAGAGAGAGAAAGGTGAGATTAAGACGACGACACGGTTCGAGCTGCAGCAGTACCGCGACACGGAGCTGTCCCTTGGCCGCGCTGCCGCAACGGGCGTGGAGAAGCGGGCCGCCGTGGTGCCGTGTGGAGGTGACCAGGTGCGGGCGTGCGCCGGCGACGTGACAGAGACGGAGGTCCAGGGCCCGCGCCATCGCACCACCACCTTCAGCCTGCGCAAATCGCGCCGCCGCAGCAGCAACAGTAGGCGCAGACGGCAGTCATCCTCAACAACGCCTCGCCCAGGGTCCACCACATCAAGGCCGGCGATTTCATGGCGCTCGTGCAGCGGCTCACCAGCCCAGGCACCGCTTCCATGGCGCAATTCGACGCGGAGGCTGGCCCGTCATCGTCCGCCGCGCCTCAGTAGCAGCCGCGGGAGTTCCCGCGCCGTCGCCTCCCAAGGCAGCAAAGCCCGTCACGCGCAGGTCGCCCCCGCCGCCGCTGCTGCGCGCAGGTCGCCGTCCGTCCTGTCGGGGTCGTCCGGCACGCAGAGCTTGGGGCGGAGCGGCCGGGCGGAGGCGGGGATGGCCGAGGTGGAGGCTACCTCGATGGCCGCGCTTCTACGACACGGCGGGTCGGGCGCGGGCGGCCCGGAGCGTCGACGGCGGCCGGCGAGATCGGGACGAGGAGGAGGGAGAAGATAGGAGAAAAGGGGAAAAGAAGAGAAAAAAATGAAAATGAAAATAAAAATAGTGGGACCCACGGATTGGGGGAAGGTTGGAGGACCCTGGGAATGAGGGCTTGGAGGTGGAATTTGAGAGGGCATGCAAAATGAGGGCTCAAGTAGGGTCCCTGCTGGAGTTCGTTTTTTTGCTCAAACTCCTAAAAAGTGAAGTAGGATCTCAAATAGGGGCCCTACTGAAGTTGCTCTAACAGAACAAAAAGAACGTGGCAAGGTAATTGTACCAATAGAACAAAAACTTTCAACATGCCACTCTACCAAAATGAATTGACGTGTCATGAGACATAAATTGCCAGTCAAAAAATAAACGTGAGGGCATAGTTTTAGAACACTTGGTGCAACCAAATCCAATGCAAATATTGTGCCATAAACACGTAACATATCATGTGTGGGTACCCCTGATCGTGTGGCCATTTGCCAATCCATGTCGGCAGGGATTTCCGGTTTGATTTTAGAAGGCGATCGCAGTAAAGGAATGGGGAGAGGGATTTCCGGTTGCTGTTGTAGCGGTGAGCTGACAGTATTTATTTAGTATTTTTTATTTACTTCTAATTTTATAAAATCAAGGGCTCAGATTAATATCTACTCTACCGGTGCAAGAGTTGAGAGTAGGGACTACCATAACACTGCCCATTTAAAAAGATCAGCTCTACCGGAACACTATTCTTAGAGATATATACGGATCCCATGAGAGGACTCATGATTGCAAACGGCTCTGTTCGTATCCTAAAGTCCATCGGCAGAAGAATTGCCTCCCATAAATCTCAATTAAATCACGTTGCATCCGGAGGAGAAGCTCTCGTCACATCTGACCTCAAAATAAGATCACCCTCGTTTGCATCTGTGATTGACCAGCCAAGTATCGTTCATCGGGTCTGTTCGTAGCTGTTAGCTGTTCAGATTATCTCAGCGGGCGCTCCTCGATCGCCAGCGAGGTTATCACCGTGTCTTCTTGGCGCGTGCACGGCTGCAAGCTGTAGTAGGCGATGATGGCGTCGAGCTCTTCCGTCAACAGGGGCACGACGGCGCAGAGCATGTCGACCATCGTCGCGGATGCCGTGGAGGGGTCACACATCCTCAAGATCGAGGGGTACTCAAGGACCAAGGGGCTCAGCAACGGCAAGCGTATCAAGTCTGGCACATTCGAAGTGGGAGGCCATACCTGGTGCATCGAATACTACCCCGATGGTAATGAACCGGAAAATGCTGGTTGGATTTCGTTCTTTTTATGCCTCCAGAATAGCAGTTCTAGGAAAGTTCAGGCGAACATCAAGTTTTGTTTACTCGATGAGGTGGGAGATCCAGTGCCAGAGTATAGGAAGATCCCGAACAACATATGCCCTTTCCATATCGAGGACCGGTGGGGATATGGAAGATTCATCGAGAGGGATGATCTGGAGGAATCGTCTTATTTGATGGATGATTGTTTCAGAGTTAGGTTTGATATCATGGTCTCGAAGGAGTTCCGAACAGAGGAAACCAAGAAGTTTGTCACCGTGCCACCACCAGACATGCACCAGCATATCGGCTGTCTCCTTGCTTCCCAAGTGGACGCAGATGTCATGTTTCAGGTCGGCACGGAGACATTCACCGCCCATAGGCTTGTGCTTGCTGCTCGGTCAAAGGTCCTCAAGGCTGAACTCTTCGGTCCGATGAAGGAAAAGAACATGAGGTACATAAGAATTGATGATATGGAAGCCAGAGTATTTAAAGCCATGCTCCACTTTATCTACATGGATTCCTTGCCCAATGTGGACAAGGATGAAGCGCTTGTGATGGCTCAACACTTGCTTGTTGCGGCAGATAGATATGATCTGGAGAGGTTGAAACTGATATGTGAGGACAAGCTCTGCAACTACATCAACACAAGCACGGTGGCGAATTCCCTAGCACTTGCTGAACAGCATGGTTGCCGTGGGCTGAAGGCAGCATGCTTTGAGTTCCTCAAGTTGCCAGGCAATCTAAATACAATCATGTCGAGTGATGGCTTCCAACATCTCACCAGCAGTTGTCCCACTTTCCTTGAGGAGCTGGTTGTCAAGCTTGCACCCTAATTTCCTTATTTTTATAATCTCCATCATTATAGTGAGAATACCAGAGTTATCATATTGTTTCTATTTAAGTGTTATTACTTTACTTTTCTCCAAGTCTTATGTAATGTTTGAACACTTGGGTTAAAGTCTCTGTCATTGTTACAATTGCTACTTAGATACTGTATTATTGGAAGATATCTGCTCATATATTCATCACCTAGTAGAATAGCAAGGACCATAAACATGTTTTTTTTCTATATATTTCATTGATACTTATGTTGTTTTTTCCACCAGAAGCTACGGTATCCAATGTGCTGGTTCAATATAATATAGTTATATAGAATATTTCTTATTTATGAAAAATAGCAAAGAACTACGGTGAGAGCCATGGACCCGAGTTTTTTCAAGAATATGTTGATAGCTCACTAGATTTAGCGATAATCATTGTTCTTCTTTGAACGATGCTGGTACTGTAGCGAATCAATTATACACGTTGGATGATTGGATTTAAATCACTAGCATATATTATTGTTCTGGACGACACAAATAAAATATTTGAACTCAAATCCTAAGCTGCAAATATTATGTTTCCCCTGTTAGTCATGCTGTTTCTGCACATGCTTCAAAGTCCAATACTATCTATTAGAAAATATAATGCAGAATAGCAGATGATGTGAATGGAGCCATCGGCAGATGTAATTTTGGCTCACGTAGTTGTTTACTATTGTTAATAAAATGCCATGCTGTTTAGTACTAGTTTTGATGGAGGAGTTGAGTAACTTTTTGTCGTCTTGTTTTGTTATGCTGGCACGCATCATCGAGGTGCCCCCCTCCAACTTATACCACAATCTCATCAAAACATGGAGGGGATGTAACGTTCAAGGTTGCTGTGGGCTGTGGCGAATGATGGCTTTTTTTTGTTTGTTCGTTTGTTTAATTGTTGTTGAGAATAAGACATCGGCAAAGGTTACTGATATAAGAGTCATACCAGATCCAACAGAATGGTGATTGTGTCGTCTAAGGTCAATTGAGATTAACTAAAGATCTAAGAACTACGGAATATGAATTCTGTCATGGATACGTATCTATCTATTATCTTAGTATTTGAAGAGAAAAAGAAGCCACCACGTTCACCTCAAGGCCACAAAATTACCATGTTAATCGGAAAAAAGAAAAGCTACGAGCCGTTGGATTTTATGAACATCTAGCTGTCTAGATTAAACAGCATACTCATATCAAAATAATTTATAATAGAACAAAATTCGGAATTAGAAACTATAGAAAAGTAATAGTTTGATTTGCATACAAATTTGGATAGAAAACAACTAAAAGAGTCCATGTAAAATACTACTGCAACATACCGCAGGTGAAGAGTCCTAAAGCGAATCAGAGAATCTGCATCTCAAACATATGGTGCGAACCAAGCATTCAAGAAAAAAAAGTAATGTTTTTTCTTTTCCAAAACAGCAGCGGGCTGCATCTAATTGGTCACCGGCTCAAGCCAAGCGGTACCCAGGCCAAACGCTCACCCGTTAAGAAAAAACCGAACCGGACTCTACTAATTCGGTTTGAATGCAGGTGACCCCTTAAGGCCCTAACGTCGTCGCGTTCGATTTTTTTCTCACCTCAATACTTACCATCCATAGAGTGTAATACTTCTTTTTGCTTTTTGATAATCCGTGTATGTGTTAATAGTTGAAGGAAACGTACATAAACATGCACATCTACGTTATTGAATTTGCATAAAAAAAACCGCCTTGAATGAACATAGAGACAACTTTTCCCACCGCAAAACAAAAATAGAGACAATCCTAATACATAAGTATTTATTGGTTCAATCAAAATATGCCAGTCATGAAAGAAACCATCATCGGGTGTAATTCTTTAAATGAAAGTGTATACATTAGAAACTTGCAGCTTCTTTTGTCCATATAATTTGCAAAGACCATTGAGCTAGCCACATTGGATCACAAATTGAGATAAGATGAATATTGTCCTTTTTTTTTGTTTATGTGTTTGTACATCACTCTTGCTTTTATGGGATGTTTTAATAAAATCATTTCATTATCTATAAAACATGAATCTAAGAAACAGATTAAGATACTAACCAAACAGTGTAACTAAGCCTAGCCGCGCTATTAGCGCGGGCCATCTTACTAGTTTAGAGTATTTGGACAATGCCTCATCTCCGGATCTTTACATCATACTTGAAGTCCTCGTCTATTAGGAACATTTCCAGCAATTTTCCCACTGAATTAATTTGGGACACAATGGGAAGACACGAGCTCGTTCCGGGGAAAGTTCTTTACAACGGCCATCGCCAGCCCTGCAGCATGCCGTGGCAGAAAAGGATAATATTCCACTTGATGTCGTACAACACAAGGCTCTAGATTTAAGGAATATATGTGCCGAGCACTTCTGTTAGAGATATATACGGATCCCATCAGACTCCTGATTGCAAACGGTCTCTGTTCGTATTGCCTCCCATAATAGAGATCTCCACGAATCCAGGTCAGAAATTCTTGTCCTTAATAATTAAGTGGGCGTCATACCTTCAAATTCTCCTTTGCTTTGCATTTGTGATATATCCAGCCAAGCATCTGTTCATCGCGTCGATTCATTGCAGCTAGTTGCGGCCCAAGTTATCACAGGTCATCATGTCTCTCGCCGTTCATTCGTCTGCCGCCGCCGCCGCCGCCGCCGGGGATAGCACGTCTGCCTTCGTCGCTGACACGATCACGGGCTGGCATGTGCTCAAGATCGACAACTCGGCAACCAAAGGACTCGGCGTCGGCAACTCCATCGATACCGACCCGTTTACCACGGCAGGGCGGCGCTGTACATCCAATACTTCCCTGATGGTTTTGACAATGACAACGCTGATTGGGTGTCCTTTTATCTTTTCTATGACCCCAAGCATGGTGAGGACGACGAAGTCAGGGCACGTTTCATGTTCAGCTTGCTGGACCTGTATGGCAAACCAGTCCCAGCGTACACCAAAAGGTGTAGCCAGTTAAGGACCTACAGAAGCGCTGCTGCAGAAGGTTGGGGCCTTACAAAATTCATGACAAGGAAGGAGCTTGACCGGTGCAGATACCTCAAAGGCGATTGTTTCAGCGTCAGATGCGTTGTCACTGTCGTCAAGGCTGCCAGCACTCCTAAACAGTTCGTCATCGTGCCTCCCTCTGACCTCCGTCGGGACCTTGAATGTCTCCTTTCGTCGGGAGAAGGGGCTGATGTTACGTTTGAGGTCAGCGGCGAGCTATTCAAGGCACACAGGAATGTACTTGCCGCTCGGTCGTCGGTGTTCAGGGCACAACTCTTTGGTTCCATGAAGGAGAAGACGGCGGAATGCGTGCCGATCAGTGACATGGAAGCACAAGTATTCAGAGCGTTACTCCACTTTATGTACACGGACTCACTTCCTGCTGTGGGAGCGGGCGAAGAAATACCCATGGCACAACACTTGTTGCAGGCGATAGGTATGACTTGAAGAGATTGAAGTTGATTTGCGAGGATAAGCTTTGTTGCCACATCGATAAAAGCACCGTTTCCACTACTCTGGTATTGGCCGAGCAGCATTCTTGTCATGGGCTAAAGGAGGCTTGTACTGAGTTTCTGTTGTCACCCGGAAATTTGAAGGACGTAATGGTGACCGATGGGTATGATCACCTGATGAAGAGTTGCCCCTCCCTTGTTGCTGAGCTAGTCTCTGTCAAGCGACCACCCGAACACATTCGGCTTTGAAGCAAAAGAATGAGTTAATAGATTGCCCTATTTCCATCTTTGAAGTCTGTACAGACACTAGGCTCTAACAATGTTTAATTAAGGTCCCGGTTCTTTTTTTTCGAATCGGGTAAGGTCCCGTTATGCCAACCAACTTGTGATTTGTTTTTTGACTAGCAGCAGCATGATATTCCGGGTGGCCAATACGAACATGGCGAAACCATCAGCATGAGTTTGACCATCCTCAGATTGTTAGGCGACTTGATAAACTCAAAATATCCCTCCTTGAACCCACGGCAACCATGCTGCTCAGCAACTGCCAATCCAGGCTTGTCCCCCCCCCCCCCCCCCCCCCACACACACACACAGACACCCAAAAAATAAAAAACTGCCAATGCTCCAAAAAAGCATCATGCTTTGGAACTTACCTAGCTTTAAAAATATACCAGGTTCTATATATATACTATCTCAAAAAATATAACCAATTGATCGGGCAGTGGTTATATTTACTGAAAAAAAATCAGGACCTATTTATTTTCTGCACTGAACTGCGATGACACTGACTTGTTTTATGTCTTTGGCGAGAAGCCATCAGTGCGATGATTCAGTTATCTAAGGTTACTAACTTTGAACGGCATGAAAAGCACCAGCTTGGTGATCTTATCATTAAATATAAACTGATAGTAAATTAGGATCAAACAACTACTGAAATTAAGTCTGTCATCTGGACCCCTGGCCAGATGGACAGGTATCCATAGAGTAATTGGGATATTTTCTCTCTTGGTCTTCTAATATTGATAACCTGCTTGACGTCCTCGTTCTGAAATCTTTCAGCGTCTCTTTCCGGCCAAACTTTCATATGGACACAAGCTCGTTCCAACGTTCTTTACCACAGCCATCACTCGTCGCAGTGGCGACCGCAACATACCGGGGCTCAATGTGGTGGCCAGCCATGGTAGCGAAGGATACTATTCAGCTTGTTCAGCACAAGGCCATGGTACCAACGGTACTACTATATTCCACTTATGCTCGTTCAACACGAGGCTTAATTGGGTAGATTTACAAAGAAAAACTATCTTAGAGATATATACGGATCCCATCGGACTCCTGATTACAAACTGCTTTATGTTCGTATCCTAGTCACCTACGGCAGAAGACTTGCCTCCTATAATATCTCAACGAATCAGACCAATAAATTCTTTTCCTCTAGGTCGTCATACCTTCAAATCCTCGATCGACCATCACCACGCGTCGCGTAATTGCAGGCAAACCAGCCCGCGAAACATCTGCCTCGTTTTGCATCTGTTCACCGCATTGATCGGTTTGTAGCTTTTAGCTGAACACCATAAGCTAGCACAGGTCAAGATGTCTCCAGCCGCTGTCTGTGGCGGCAGCACGTCATCCATCGTATCAGACACGGCGACCGGGTGGCACGTGCTCAAGATCGAGTGCTACTCGGCACTCAAGGGAGTTGGTGTCGGCAAGTTCATCAAGTCTAGCTCATTTGACGCTGGAGGGCACAGCTGGTATATCAAATACTATCCGGACGGCTACGACCAGGAGTACAAAGATTCCATAGCCTTTTATCTGTGTGCTGATAACTACCCCGACATCGAAGTCAGAGCACGGTTCAAGATAAGCTTACTCGACCCCAATAGCACGACGGACTCCGATTACGTCACTGATCAGTATGAAGTGGCACAGACTTTCAAATGCTCGCAAAGTTGGGGCTATGAAGAGTACTTTGAGAAGGAAAAGTTTGAAAAAACAAAATATCTCAAAGACGATTGTTTTATCATCAGATGCGAGGTCATCGTCATAAAGGATGTCAGCGCGACGGCCACCGAGCAGTTCATTGTCATGCCACCATCCGGCTTACATAAGGACCTTGGCAGGCTCCTCTCGTCGGGAGAAGGGGCGGATGTCACATTTGAGGTAAGCGATGGGCTTTTCAAGGCACATAGGAATATACTTGCCTCTCGGTCGTCGGTGTTCCGAGCGGAGCTCTTTGGTTCGATGAAGGACAAGACGATGGAACGTGTGGTAATCAGTGACATGGAAGCAAGAGTCTTCGAAGCCTTGCTCCACTTTGTGTACACGGACTCACTTCCTGCCTTCGGAAAGGAGGAACAAGCTGTGATGGCTCAAAATTTGTTCGTTGCTGCAGATAGGTACGACCTGAAGAGGCTAAAGTTGATTTGTGAGGATAGGCTTTGTCACAACATTGATAGGAGCACCGTGATGGCTACTCTCACATTGGCCGAACAGCACGGATGTCAGGGGTTAAAGGAAGCTTGCGTCATGTTTCTTGTGACTCCTGGAATTTTGAAGGAGATGATGGGAACCGACGAGTATGATCATCTTATGAAAAATTGTCCCTCCCTTGTTGATGAGCTAGTTGTCGAGCTTGCACCAAAACGTATTCGACTTTGGGGGGAGCGACAAAATTAGTTCAAGATTTTGAATTGTACACAGATACTTCATACTAGTAACTAATGCAGTAGTGCTGTTTTGCATTAGGTATGGTCTGTTTTATTACATGATTAGGCATGGTCTAAATAGATTCATATTGTTATTCATGTTTATAATTTCAAATGAGGAGCAGTCTTACTAAATTAACTGTTACCAAGCATCCGACAGTCTTTGCAGTAAAAAAGTATATCATCACAGCATTTCTCCTTTGATTAATTGTATTAAGTGGACTCATGCCCGCAAGAGTATCTAACATCCGTTCCATCTGCCGGCGGAAGTTCGCCAATACTCTCTTACCACGATCGTCTCCGACATGACGGGGCTGAATGTGGCAGCCAGCCGTGGATACTAACCCACTTCATCTCGTACAACTACAACACGAAACTTTGGTATAGTAGGTTTTTATATAAAGAACAGACTGTACCGAAGCACTGCTCCCTTAGAGATATACTAGTAAAAATGCACGTGCGCCACGCACGTGTCTAAAAATTACATCACTTGGCAGGACTGTGACAATTACACACGTTCTTTTATAATTTATTAAGAAATAAATAAGTTGGAAAGAATCATGCAGAAGTAGCCAAAAGTTTAAGTATCAAGAACAATGCAATCGTGCCATTGATCACCAGCTATGTCCACATCATTTTTACTTAATAGTATCATGCAGAGGCCGCCGCACGTACACGCAATATTATTATATACCACGCGATAATTTTTTTAAGAAATTAAATTCATATTGAAGGATGTGATTCTCATAATCTATATCCATCACAAAAAGAAATGTATCAAAAGCGTTATATAATAGCTAGATGTTAAATTGAAGTTACATCATAGCACATTAGCACATGCTAGATATTCTGATTAAGACACCAAGAATATACAAGTGCAAATTAAATCACACCCCGACCAATCGTCTCAAATGTCTATTTCCACCGGGAACTTAGCATCATAATTCAGAAATGATTCAATTATACCTGGTGGGTGGCGGCCACACATGCTACGCTCATCCCCCGGTCTCACGCTGCATGGCATCAAGCCGCTGCTCTGTCTCTTCCTCTTCTTCCGGTGGTAGAATATGCCGCACGCTCCACCCTACATGGCGTTAAGGCCAAGCTCCCAGTCATCGTTTACGATCCGGGCGGCAGCTTCATGGGCTTTTAGGAAACCATGATACATTTCTCAGCTTTGTTGTGATTTTTTATATAAACCCAGTGAGATTGTACATAAATGATTGGTCAATATGATCTGAACAGTCCATGTAAACTTAAGGAACACAAGATAAAGGCAAGAAAAAGGAGTTGCTCCATTTATTTTCCACCTAATGAAGAGAGAGCCTTGGCTTGGCACCTATTTGAGGAGGCAGACAAGATGAAGAACATGCTACCTGTCCTGGGACAATAAGAAAGTATGCTGAATTGTCTGCCTACACATAAGAACTGCACAATAAGAAAGTAAACTATGCTGAATTTTTATTTTGGCAAAAATTAGTCCGTCAATTGAGTTACCTTATTGAAATTAGGAACAAGCTCAAATGATTATTTATCCTGCCAGAGATCTTCTCCCTTTGCAGCTGCAAGGAGCATATTACCTACAGATGTTCCGTATGACCGTACGAAATGTTCAAATTCAGACAGAAAATTCATGAATTGCCGCACCCTCTTTCTGCAATTTCCTGCGATTCAGTGGCTCCCTTAGAGATATACATACAGATCCCATCGGACTCCTGATTGCAAACGGCTCTCTGTTCGTATCCTTGTCGCCAACGGCAGAAGAGTTATCTCTTATAATATCTCAAAGAAATCGGAGCGAGAATCACTTTTTCTTCAGATCGTCATATATACCTTGAAATTCTCGATCAACCACGAGAAACATCACCCTCGTTTTGCATCTGTTCCATCGCGTTGGTTCGTAGCTGTTAGCAGGACACCATAAGCCAGCACAGGGAAAGATGTCTCCCGCCAACGTCGCCAGCGGCAGCACGTCAGCCATCGTTGCAGACATGGTGACTGGGTGGCACGTGCTCAAGATCCAGTGCTACTCGGCAACCCAGTTACTCGGCGTCGGCAAGTTCGTCAAGTCCAGCGACTTTAACGTTGGAGGGCACAGCTGGCATATCAGATACTACCCTGATGGTTATGACAAGGACCACGATGATTTCATATCCCTTTATCTCCATGTTAATGTTTACACGGATGTCGAAGTCAGAGCACGGTTCAAGTTCACCTTGCTCGAACCCGATGGATTGACAGACTCCAAACATAGCACTGCAGAATATGAACTGCTACGTACTTTCAAAGGTTCGATTGGTTGGGGCCACAAAAATTTCATCGCGTGGTCAGAGCTGCAGGAATCAACCTATCTCAAAGACGACTGTTTCAGCGTCAGATGCGATGTCACTGTAGTCAACGTTGGCCGCACTGATACTAAAGTCAGTAAGCAGTTTGTCGTCGACGTGCCTCCGTCCGACCTGCATAAAAACCTTGGCTGGCTCCTCTCGTCTGGAGAAGGGGCGGATGTTACGTTCGAGGTAAGCAATGGGCTTTTCAAGGCACATAGGAATGTACTTGCTTCTAGGTCGTCTGTGTTCAGGGCGGAGCTGTTTGGTCCGATGAAGGAGAAGATGATGGAGCGCGTGGTAATCGGTGACATGGAAGCAAGAGTCTTCAAAGCTTTGCTCCACTTTGTGTACACCGACTCACTTCCTGCCATCGGAAAGGAAGAAGAAACAGTGATGGCTCAACATTTGTTTGTCGCCGCAGATAGGTACGACTTGAAGAGACTCAAGCTTATTTGCCTGGATAAGCTCTGTCACAACATTGATAGGAGCAACGTTACGACTACTCTTATATTGGCCGAGCAGCACAGCTGTCAGAGGCTGAAGGAAGCTTGCGTCACATTTCTTCTGTCTCCTGGTATTTTAAAGGAGGTAATGGGAACTGAAGAGTATGATCATCTGAGGAAGAGTTACCCCTCCCTTTTCGATGAGTTTGTATCTGAGCTTGCACTCAAACGCAAGCGACAAAACTAGTTGTTGATTGCCTTACTTTGAGGTTTTTTTAGTGTATATAAATACTAGTGTATGATGTTGTTTTGGGTAGGGTGACCTTATTCAAACATGAGGCATGGTCGAAGGATAATTATATGGCGATTCAAATTTATAATCATATCTGAAGCGCAGTTATCCTTCATACTGAATGAACTGTTACGAAGCATCCTAGAGAATTGGGCAACAACGAAGTACATCGTTGCAGTATTTCTCTTTTCTTAAATTGTATCCGCTTTCCTAAATTATATGACTGCGACTTGCTTTCTGGTAAAATTCTGTTTCTGCTGAATGCATTTTGGTGCAAACTATCCTTCCTACTGAACGAATGTAATTCATTTACAGATACGGCCTTGCATGTGGGCACTTATCTGTACTGCATATAATGTAAAGTACAATATCACTTCGGCACGCTTTTCATGTTGTTTTACAATATCACCTAAACCCTAAACCCTGGAGTATATACTATTTACTGCAATACATGAATCATATCCCAGAGACTTTCTGGTTACTAGACAAGGCGAAGATGATCGACTAGACCGATGCAACGAACCTAGAAAGAATTTATTTTAAAAGTTACTGGCAAAAAATAGTAGGATCACCAAACAACAATAATGTTTATGAAGGGAACTTTTACCTCTATGCAAACTGGAGCAATCTATTTCACATGAATTTATTTTTTTCTATATTAAAGGTGGATTTGAATACCACGGCTAACTTACTACTAGTTTAGACTAAAAGGCTTGGTTTCGAGCCAGTTTGACTTTTACTGGCCAGACCACCCCTCTTAGAGTAAAGTGATGTGAAAAATTCACAAGGTCAAATTTTTTTTCTGTCGAAATTAGCAAATTAAGTTATCAGTCGATTACATCAAAAGTTGGCTTGGTGTAAGCATATGAAATAAGAAAAACAGATTCAAAAGCTGAGTGATTTACTTAAAAACAAGAGTAAGAGTAATCTTCTAACATAAATAAATCTGTAATTCAAGTTTCAAAATACAGAGGTGTGCATTCGGAAAAAAAAATTGCTGCATCATATTTATGTTGTGGCTGATTTGGAATAGATTTGCAGAAAGACGTGAATGAATCCAATGAATGATCAGAAAATATATGTAACACCCTGTGTTTGCCCATATTTAAAAACCACTAAAAAATGGACTTTTTTTTTTACAATATTTGCAATTAAAGTAGATTAAATTCATGCCAAATTTAGATTCCTGAATTTCAAACTTGCACAAAGTTCCACCATAAGCATTTCCGGTAATGATCTGTCGCAACAATCAGCCTTGTATTTAGCATTCATCAATTGTACTGCGATAATCAACCATGAACTCACCACACCACGACATTCGGGGTCCCCATGCCATCTGCTGCGGAGTGTGAACGCGACAGGGGACTCTGCTTTCCCGGGCTCCCAAGGACTTCCCCTTTCCCGCGTTCCAGGTTGGCGAACTCGAGGACGGCCATGCTTGGGTGGAGCACGCGCCCGAGTCAGGCCTCCATTGCGGCGGCCGTGTCCCGTGTCCGACCACCTGACGCGGAGTGGATGCCGGCCATGCGCTTTCGGCGCGCAGTTGCTGACCGAGGATTTGGTAAGACGGAGACGACAGTTGCTACGAGAAAAAAAATGTTGTGATGCACTGTACGACGAGGCTCGCCGTCCGGAGACAGCTATTACTACAGACGAGGCCAGTGATCAGAATCCTGCGGCGGCGGTGGTGGTGAGCAATGGCCGGCGTGGCCTAGCGATCTACAAGAGGCTTGGACCGGTTGTATCCGTTTCTAAGTTCCACCAGCGCGTACGCCGCCTTCCTCCGCGACAACCTCCCCGAGCACCTGCTACGGCGGCCCAAGCCGATCGAGGCTGCACTACTCGTACGAACACGCCGCGGCGGCAGGCGGCGCACCTCGAGTCCCTGCCGTCCGTGCTCACCGTCGTCCCGGACGGCGAGCAGCAGCTGCACACAACCCGCTAGATGAAATTCCTCCGCCTCTCGATGCTGTTCGGCCTCCTCCCGGCGGCGAAGGGCGGCGAGGCAGACGTCGTGATCGGTGTCATCGACAGCGGCGTCTACCCCAAGGACCGCGCGTCTTTCGCGGCGGCTGCGTATCGACGGCGACGTTCGACGCCGCCGCGTACTGCAACAACAAGCTCGTCGGAGCAAAGTTCTTCTACAAGGGCTTCGAGGCCAAGCGCGGGCGCCCGTTCACCGAGAGGGAGAAGTCGCCGATCGACACCAACGGGCACGGCACGCACGCCACCTCCATCGCCGCCGGAGCCGAGGTCAGGGGCGCCTCCTTCTTCACCTACGGCAAAGGCAACACCGTCGGCGCCGCCCCCGGGGCGCGCATCGCCTCGTACAAGGCGTGCTGGAGCTCGGTGCACACTTGCACCGACTCCGACGTGCTCGCCGCGTTCGACGAGGCCATCGCCGACGGCGTCCAAGTCATCTCCGTCTCGTTCGGGTCGGCGAACGGGGCCAAGGCGCCGGAGTTTCACAACGACACGGTGGCTATGGCCTCGTTCAGAGCCGTCCGCAACGGCATCGTCGTCTCGGCCTCGGCCGGGAACGAGGGTCCTGGCAAGTCCACCGTCAAGAACATCGCGCCGTGGCTCATCACGGTCGGCGCGTCCACCATTAAGCGCCACTACCCAGCTACCCTCGTCCTCGGGGACGGGAGCAGCTACACTGGTTCTTCACTGTATGTTGGAGCGCCACTAATTAGTGAAGCGAAGGTGCCCCTAGGCTATGGCGGGAAGTACTGCAATGGGAAGCTCGACCCAAAGAAGATCAGCAGGAAGATTCTTCTGTGCGACCCCAGCGAGAAAGGGAAGGTGACACAAGCAGAGGCAGTCAGATTCGCAGGGGGAGCTGGAATAATCCTCCCGAGTCAAGAGGAGGAGGGCGAGCAAACCCACCCCATTCCTTACATCATCCCGGCCATCTCTGTCCCATTTTCCGACTACCTCCTGATTTACAAGTACGTTCAAGAAACTGAATCCCCCACCGCGACGATCAAGTTTGGAGGTACCGTTATCAATATGGACCCTCCGGCGCCTCGGGTGGCGCAGCCTGCATCCTCCGGAGATCCTGAGGCCGGATGTCACAGGACTTGACCGCCCGTGAGGTCGAAAACCGACACGAGGCGGGTGGAGTTCAATATCATCTCCGGAACCTCCACGGCGTGCCTGCATGTGAGCGGTATAGCTGCGTTGCTCCGGCAGGTGCAGCCGCGATGGAGCCCCGCCGCGGTCAAGTCCGCACTGATGACCACCGCGTGCATGTGGAACCCAACGGTGCCATGGACCCGGGCCTGGTGTATGACGCCGACGCCGATGACTACATCTCCTTCCTTAGCGGACTCGGGCACACTGCCAAGCAGATTGCTCTCTTCACCAAAGATGGCTCCGTGACAGACTGCTCGACGCGCAAGATCTCTGCCGGCGACCTCAACTACCCTGCCTTCACAGTGGTAGTCGATCCAGATGGAGAAAAGGTCACACAGCGGCGAGTCCTGACAAACACTGGCAGTAACTCAGAGGCCACGTACAAGGTCAGCGTCACAAGGCCCGTTGGCATGCGTGTTACGGTGAACCCGCCGGAGCTGCACTTTACCAAGGATCTAAGCTGGATTAAGTACGAGGTCACTTTTGAAGAAATAGCTGAGGAGGATGTGCCCTCGGCTTACACTTTCGGGTCGATCACGTGGAGCGACGGTAGGCACAACGTGACGAGCCCCATCTCCGTCATCTGGGTGCCCGATGAGGTGGCGGCAATTTAACATGACACAGCGCGATTTTCCCTTGGTGCTCATCTTTGCTTGTGCTGTTGTCCTAGAAGTTGCGAATAAGCTTGACTAATTTAAAAACTCATTTTTTAGGTGAGTTTCAGAACTCTTCCATCAACCAATGTTTTTCTCCGTGCTGCGTTCAGTTACCAACGTTGACAAAAGTTAACTTTTCTCAGCACCAGTTGAGTTAGGTACTCGTTTCATCGTCTTTTCTTTAGGTTTCTTAATTAGGGGACTCGTTGCCTCATCAAAAGCGGCGAGGAGAGGACGTCAGAGTCTGTGCGGCGCTGGCGGCGACGGTGAGTAGCAGGAGGCAATGACACCCGATTATCCTAGTCATTGTTCGTTTGAGATTGTGTTGCGGTGAATGTGTCCACAGGGCTAATATAATTAGGCAAGGTGTGCATTGGATCACTCCATATGAGCGCAGCTCAGCGCAAGTGTTATTGAGATCCAAATCTGAAATAACGAAAAACGTGTGGGATAATATATGAAAAGACCATGTTTCTTGTTTAAGCTGCAGTTCCCTGCTCCCGTTCTGACTTGATCACTCTCTGGTTTTGTGTCGTTAGCGAGTTGCTTCCAGGAAGGCGCCACGAGACGTCGACTGATGCTTTTATTATGCAACAAAATGGGATCATTGCGCATGCATGGTGTGCATAATTTGATCAGCTTCCAGTCTTCCAGTTGGGTATTATTGAAATATCAGCAGTTTGAAAATATACAATGCGTAGAGATCACATTATGATCTCAACAATCACTAAACTAGCTTCCACATGCTAGCAGAATTAACGAAAATCCAATTGATGTGCCCGCAACAATAAAGAACCGTCACAATTTATAAAATCAATTGAGTGGAGTTCACGACAAGCACCTTGACAATTCAAGAAACAAAGAACATTTGACAGAGGAAAGAGAGATACTACAAAACTCCCCCAATTCAAGATAAGTAGGCTTTTTATGTTTTCCTTCTTTTTAATAAAGTACATACTCATATTCATCGATCAATTTGCATGCATTATGTAAACGAAATGGAATCAGTTTGCATGCATTATGTAAACATTTTGAGCTTCCACTTGGTCATTAGTGAACTT
The DNA here is from genome assembly GCA_007726485.1 of Eragrostis curvula. Classification (NCBI taxonomy): domain Eukaryota; kingdom Viridiplantae; phylum Streptophyta; class Magnoliopsida; order Poales; family Poaceae; genus Eragrostis; species Eragrostis curvula. Next base: position 12,253,136 of record CM017440.1, on the reverse strand, counting down.
CAATGCGTCAGCAATTAAAAAGGAAATGCATAGGGATCGGACAAGTGCTGTTAACAAATTAAAGTGAAAAGTTGCTATATTAGCCGCAAAATGTCACCAGATCAAGAATCCAATGGACCTACCCACAGCCTCAGACAATCCTGCCTTTTTCATCACATGCAGTGCCCATAACGATATTGTGACACCCCGTGTCACTGAAGCCAGCCAGCACACATATCACCATCTGGACAGAACACAAATCCAAGTCAATTTCAAATTTGAATTCAAAAAATTCAAACAATTGTCAAATCAAGGCTTGTGAAGGAACTCAAACTTTTCAATAAGAACTCGAGCAACCAAAAATACCAGTCGATGCAGGTCAGAGAGGAAGAATTTTTGGAGAATTTCTTGAGGTTTTTGAAATTCGTTTGGATGCCTAAATAAATCCCAGAAACTTCAAAAGTAACCAACTTTTATCAGCTTTAGTTTTAAATATACACGGAGTACAGATGTGCATGTTAGTCAGATTGAAGTTCAGATCAATATCTTTCAAATGAGACAAGTTTCGTGATTTTAGGAGTTGGTTTGCTATTTTTAATAGTGTGCCAAACTTTGGGAAAAATCACAGTTTGAATTAATCAGAAAATGGAAAAGATCCCTCCGGGCCCACTCGTCAGCCTCTCAAGCTGTTTCCACCGGAGAGCACACGCCGCGTGGACGCCGTCGTACGGCTCCGCCGCACCGCCCACGCCGTCTCCCCCTCCTTATCCCGTGCGGACAAGCTCCAGAGGAGCCATTTCCTCTCTCCCAGCCTCGCACGCTCTCCCTGCTGCCTGAGACCCTAGCCACCGCACCACCATTGCCGTGCCGCTCGGGAGCTCACTGTCGCGCCGCCGCTGTGGAGCTACTCCAGCCGCGTTTCTTGGCCTAGAGCTGCGCCGCGACGTCCATCAAGATATCCATGGCGCCGCTGCCCCGTTCCCCGCCGTGAGGAGCCCGGGATTTAGCTCGTCTTCTTCACACCCGACCACCGAGTGCCGTTGCGTCGCCGTTCGATTGCCGCTCCTCCGGTGAGTTCCTTTTCGATTACTCACGCCCAGAGCTCCACACGGTCACCGCGCACATCCCTAACCCATTTCCCTTCACTTCCGCAGCTGCGTGAGGCGCAAATGAAGTTTTCTCCTCCGTCACCGTCATCCCCGTCAAGCACCTCCACCTCAAGCTCAACTTTCCGGCCGCCCTCGACATCAACGCGTACCATGCCGTCAGTACCCGTGACCCCTTGAAGCTGTAGGATCAACGCGCGCTTCTCCTCGTCGACCACGGTGAGCTTGCGTCGTCGCCGAAGCTCCGCCACCGAAGCCGCTCGGCGTCGACCACTCTCCGGCCACCCCCGCGCGCCCTTGTTTCGCTAGGTGAGCTCTCCGTCTCGCTCTGTCCCTTTCCGTGCTATCCGTTCGCCATATCTCCGCCGGAAACCCACTCCGGCGAGCCGCGCCGCCGTCTTCCGGCAAGCCGGCGCCGAGCGAGCCCCGGCCGGATCCGGTGTGGCACACCCGGATCCGGTGCGCCACATCTCTGTGGTCCATCATGTGGCTCGCACATGATTGGTTAGATCTGGTGTGGCCAGTCCAGGATCTGGTGTGGCCGGGACTTTGTATCCGTTTGTGCTGCCCAGTTCCGATTGGTCCGCACACTTTTAATTCATTTCCCGAATATCTGGAAATCATTAGAAATTGCTTGAAACTTGTAAAATTCATAGTAAATGGAATACACCTCTGAAAATTATGAAACAAATTTTGTTAGCTTCCTTATGCTCAGATCTACGCAAATCTTACAACTCGTTTTCCTGTTTTCTGTAAAATTATAATTGATGCAAATCTTCTTTAATTCTTAATAAATTCTCTGTTGCTCAATAAATCATGAACTCTTGCATGCCTATTAAGCTACTGTTAACACACTTATAGAACATTTTTCTACTATCATATCCTGTTTAATTATTTACTTATGATTTAAATCGTGTTATGCATTTTATAAATCACCATAAATAATCCCTATTGTAATAAATAATCAAGCTTCACCATAAATCACTTCCAGTGATGGCTTTCACCAGAAAAATGCCACTGGACATAAATTAATTTTTTTAAATCAAATTATTTATTTAATCAACTCAAGTTAATTAAAGGGTTAACTTAAACAAGAGTCAATGAAGGAAATACTCCATACGAAAGTAATTAAGCAAATTAATCATTTGCACTTACAGTGTAAATGACTGTCCTATAAATAAATAAATTTTAATTGCATCATGTTATTGCATCTAACTTGTATTTCCTTGTCATGGCATATAGCTCTCGAGGTGATTCAGGAGCAGGTGGAGGACCAGGATGCTGAGCCACTCAGGAGGAGCCACTGACTGATCCTGTTGCTGACTGTACTAGTGCTAGTATCGTCCTTGAGCCAGGCAAGCCCCGGTGCATGCCTTCCTATTTAGGATTTTATTTTCTCACTTGATTGGGGGCTAGTACTTGTTTGTGCATTAGGTTTATTAGGAGTTGATGTGAAACCTTAGAACTGCCACTATGTAAGAAAGGCAAAAACAAGACACTGCAACTTGGAGACACGGATTTAAAACGCGTCTCCAAAGCTAGTTTGGCGACGCGTTTATACTAGACACGTCTTCAATGTGTACTTCTTCACTTTAGGCAGGTAAACTAGCAGACGCGTTTTGTCTGGGCCGCGTCTGCGAATAAGAGTCCGTGTGGCAGGAGACTCGGGTTTACAACCCGCGTCGCCAAACCAAAATCCCGGACCCGAATTTTTTATTGACTTCAGTTTTTATTCGGCCTCGCGTCCGCTGGCTCCGTGCCCCCACCCCACCCCTATCCGCACAGCCGCCCCCCACTAGCGCCGCTCGCGTGCTGCCCCCCACCGCTCCCCACAGCCTCCCAAACCCTAGCCGCCCTCCGCCATGGGCGACGACCAAAGAGCACACCGTGCCGTCGCAGCCGTCCCCGAGCCACACGCCCTGGCCGTGGGTCGTCGCGGTCGCCGTCCCCGGCTGCCCCGTTCCCTTGCCGTTGCCCTCGCCAGATCCCTCCTCGCTGCCGCTTCGACCACCCAGGCAACGATGACGAGGTCGGCGGCGAGCAGGCGGTTGTGGTAGGGCTCCTAGACGGCGGTTCAGGTTCGGCCTCGGGTGGATCCAGCGGCCGCGCCCCCGAAACAGAGTTGAAGGAGCAGAGCCGCCGCGCAGATCTAGCAGCAACTGGAACCGGATCCATGGTGGGGGTAGTGGACGAATCTGGAGGAGGACCTGGCGTCCCGGCCGCCCGGTGGCGACGGCGAGGACCAATTCCAGGAGGAGGAGAGCAGCTATTCATGGAGTCCATGCCCGCCGCCGAGATTCCAATCTGCGCTGCGACTCCTCCATCCCCGCCGCGGATCGGCTACATCTTCCTCCACTCCGGCAGCTGCGTGTCCAGGTCGTCCCCATCCAAGTGAGGTGAGGACGCCATCCACTCCCTGCTGTGTAGGATTAGATATGTTATTCCGCCCTCTACTTGTTCGACCAAATGCCACAACATGTGTTACTCTTCTCTTGTGCTTTGGTTGTTAGTCTGCTTGATTGAACAACTCGTGCAGGCTAAGTTTTTCTTCTCTGTAGCATCATTTTTAATCTGGTGCTTTGTTTGCCAATTGCAGAACTCAAGTCTGGCCCTGTCTTTTTTCCCTGATAAAGAACAGCAAGATTCCAGGTACAACTGTTTGCTACTCTGCTTCACTGCTTTACACTTATTTGCTGTATGCGTGTGATTAGCCTTAGCAATTTAATGGCTGGCGCCTGGTATGGCACCAATTGTTTGAAGGTAGATGTCGGAGCATTTTTTGACTCTATAGCGCTGCTATTTACAATATACTGCTGCCTGTCTACGGATTGTTGGTTGAATGATTGCATAATACAGGAGCAGAGTGATGCTTTCTTGTGTAATGAATCGTGAACTGATGTGGGATGTTCTTTTTCCTCTGTCCCAGCAACGCGACATTGTATTTTTTTCCCTCCTAACATCATGCTATCTTCTTGCTGCAACTGTTATTTTTTATTGTCCTAAAGCATATGCATACTGTACCTTATTGTTGTCTCCCTCTGCTGTTTAGTTGCTTTCCTCTGCTGTTTAGTTGCTTTCCTGCTACATTACCATCTGTCTGTAGTATGCTAGTCAAGCTGTGCAATATATATCATGATGTCTGTCCATCCTGATAGGGAGCGATGGAATATCAGGCTTCACAGCTTGGTGTAATGCTGGCCGTTCTGCAGGTCACCTGGGGCTTAAACTGTGCATCTTGGTAATATCTCTTCATTCTGTAATTAAATCTTCGGTCATTCCTACTAGAATTGTTCCTTAGGTGCTACTTGCTAGTCTCATGCGATTCCATTCCTGCAGTGTTTGGATGCTAAAATAATGTTTGGATGCACAATTCTTTCAGGTTGGCTCATATCTATTTATATTCCACTCAGTAATAGCAGATTACTCTCATAGCTGTTATACATACGTGCATCTGTTAGTGTATTGGTAAAAATACTTATTGCCCTCTGTTTATCTGCTTGACCATGATTTACTTGTATTATTAATTGGGCTGGCCACAACTCACAATGGTAAAGATTGATTCTTGTGGCACGGTCTTTTTGGCATCAATTTTCCCATGTTATACATACCTCTTTCTGCATCACTCATCTGTTGGACACTCATTCTGTACATGTGTATGTGACTTGTTTGATCATGAATTTTCACTGCATGCATTCTTGTGACCCCACATCTTATGCATAATTAATTGATTAATGTATGATAAATCAACATTACATGTGTTTGGATGATGGATGGATCTCAGTTTAGTAACTCATGTCCTTTTCTTCTCTGTGATTCCCAGATATTTGCAGGTCTTGTTTGGCTGCCTAAGAATGAGAATGCAGACTGCAAGTCAAAGTCAGTCCTAAGGTGATAGCACTGCAGTTTGTTTTTCTGAAGTTTGAGCATTTCCAAGCTGATAAACAAAGCTGGACCAACTCCAAAAATAAGAGGTAGATGTCCTTCTCTACAAAACTGAACTGCTTGTTGCAAACTTGAATAACTTTCAGCATTTTGTGTGATGTAAAAATTGGTCGGTTAACCTGTAACTACAAAACTTGAATTTGCCACAATTTTGGTATGACCTGTAACTATCTTTTCATTATCACAGAATTTGGTATGAACTGTGAAGCAAGAGTTATTGATGTTCTAGAAGCAATGAACTGAACATGGGTGGTAAGCTTAGATATTAGTACTATCAGTAGGTGGTTTATCTTTCCTGAGAATCAGTAGAACTGAGTATTATCCTGATGCAAAGTGTATGTAATAACTGCCGGTGCCTCTCCTCTTTCTTTTTCGTTTGCATGCTTCCTATTTTTGTTCTAGGAAAATTTGTATTAAGGCTTCAGAATTGATTTAGATATGTATATGTAAACAAGTTAGTGTGAGCATGTTATAGTTCATTTGACACGAAATATGTGTATTTGTGATGTATGTAATGGGTGCAGCCTTACTGTACATAAATAATGGATTTTTTTTATTTTTTTGTTTTATCATTGGAGACGCGTCATAGCAAAACGCGTCTGCAAAGACATATCATAGCAGACGTGTTTTGTCAAACGCGTCTGCAAAGACCTATCATAGCAGACGTGTTTTGTCAAAATGCGTCTCCAAAGAGAGGCAATTTGGAGACGCGTTTCAGCAAGACGCGTTTGCTATTTGAGGATCTTTGTAGACGCGCATTTCCGCGTCTGCGATTAGCCCTCTTCGCAGACGCAAATTTGGAGACGAAAAAAAATTTCGTCTGCGATTAGAGTTAAGAAGCGTCTCTAAATAGCTTTTCTTACATAGTGTGCATTAGGACTACCCTTCCAGATTTACCTTGTGTCCTATTTTTGTAGATGTGGTCTAGGTAACGTTAGAACTTGCTATGCTTAGAGACTAGCGAACGGTAGAAGACGAGTGGTAGGTCCCACTCGCATGATAGGAATCACCCTGGATTGTACTAGATGGATTTAGGATTTGTTGATACCGGACGGGGATTTGTTTGTATAGGATGGTTGGAGAAGGCTGGGCCTTCACGGTGGTGTAGCCCCGTCTGTGTCGATTAAGAACCGTTCGTTGTTGGCCCTGTTGAGCAAGTTCGAACGTACTGACTCAGATGCTAGTGTTTTTATGGGCCTAGTAAACCTAGTAGCCTGCGTCGCCCTGGATGTCTGGTACTTGAGAGAGGAAGGATAACGTCCTGCGCAGTCGTACGTCTGGGACGGGGGCTGCGGCGGGAGACCCCTTCCTCGGGAGGAGTAGAATCTGGTACAGCTCTGGTGGTGCGTAGCGTAAACGGTTGCCGCATGCGACTTTACGCGTGTGCGGCATGTGGTCAGGTTTTCTCCTGCAGGATGTACATCGATGCCGCCGCTCTCGGTCAAGAGCAACCTTACTCACTGCGTCACATCGTAGTGTGATATGATTGATGATGATGATGCTAGTCTATTACGTTACGGTTATTTACATCTATTGCTGTATATACTGTCACCGTTGATGTATTGTTACTTATACCTGTTTTAGATTTATGCACACTGTTTTACTGGATAAGTACTTAACTTGAAAATAAAATTTGAAATTAAGGATCAAGTAATTAGTGCGAATTATGCTATGAGTCAGCCTACCTCTTGCAGCCTTTGCATTTTAGGAGTCGGCTGTAGTTAGCCACGTTGACGGGTAAGTCTTGCTGAGTAACTAGTACTCAGGATTTGGCTCTTCATGTTTTTATTGCAGGTAGTCTTGCTTCCGCTGTTGCTTGGTGGAGTTTCTCGGTAGGTCCACATCGCAGGGCTTTGATGTGCGGCCACTTATCGTCGAGTGTTGTAGATTTAGTATAGTTGAGACTTCCGCTGTGCTATTCTCGTGTTTTAAATCATTTAAGACTTGTAATAACTTAAATATGCAAATTTGTGCTTTTTATGTGATATACTGTTGCGTTTGTTCATCAACGCTTTACCGACTCGATCCTGTGAAAAGCGGAGACGCTTCAGATATTACCCATTATCAGTATCATCATATATATAAAGCAACAAGGAAATTATGCAGCACATATTATAATATTTTATAATGATACTACCCAATCCTCTGTGCTTCTTTTTATTGCTTCCGTTCTTGCATTCCCTTGCAGGATTGGTTTGATCCTTTTACTGAAAACAGAAGGCAAGGTTCTAAAAAAATACCAGCACAAGTCTTTCTCTCTCTATTTTTTCCCTTTTTGACAAAGCATTGCCTTTCATTCTTTCTTGCTGTGTCCCTTAGGTAGCCTCAGTATGGGCCTATTCTATTCGCTGTTGATGCTTCCTTCCTTCTGGCTACGCCTGACCCGAAATTCACACGGGCCTCTATGCCCGGGCCAAACCACTCTGGGCCTACGGCATAAGATAGGTCCATCCATCGCCCACTTGGGTTCGAAAAAGGAAAAAATAACAGGGAGAAAAGTCTAGCCGCCAGGGGATCGGATCGATCCGCCTGTTCTTCTTCACGCCGTCGCCTCCCTCCCTAGCTGCTGCCCTGCCTCACGACTCATCCGCCGCCGACCTTCATCTCAGACCGCCACAACCTGCTGCTAGCTACCACGTGGAGTTCAAGTAGTGACCTCACCCTCTCGAGTGAACAAAACAGGTAATCATCCATCGATTACCCGCGCAAATGCCCAGCCAAGCTGCAAATCGTTCCTCTGTCCATTAGGAATCTCTGGAGCTTTGGAAACCAGAAGATGCCGCCGCCTCCGTCCGCGTCCGCCGGCGGCGGCTGTGGCACGTCGTCGATTGTTTGCGCCAGGACGGAGACCGGATGGCACGTGCTCAAGGTCGATGGCTACTCTCACATAAAAGGGGTACTTGGAGTGGGAAAGAACATAAAATCCAGCACATTCGAGGTCGGAGGGCATAGCTGGTGCATCACATGGTTCCCTGATGGTCACAAGGACGGGAGCGCCGATTGTATATGCGTGGATCTTTATGTTGACAATCCTCCTCCTGCCGGTGACATCAAGGTACGTTTTAAACTTAGCCTGCTTGACCAGATCGGAGAGCCTGTGCCAGCTTACACACGAAGCAGCGAGGTGTACAACACTTTCTCCAGCACCTGTAGAGCAAGGGGTTATGTTGATTTCATCAAAAGAGATGTCTTGGAATCCTCGTACCTCAATGGTGACAGTTTCAGGATCAGATGCAATGTCACTGTCGTTACAGAGATCTGCCCAGAAACTACAACGGAGGAGTCTTTCTTTGTGCCACCATCAGACTTACACTGTCATCTTGGTGCCATCTTGGCTAACAATGTCAGTGGGGACGTGACTGTCGAAGTTGGTGGTGAGCAATTCACGGCTCACAGGATCGTGCTCGCAGCTCGGTCGCCAGTTTTCATGGCTGAGCTCTTTGGCCCCATGAAAGAGAATGTTTCAACTCATGTAAACATCGATGACATGGAAGCAAAGGTGTTCAAGGTTTTTCTTCATTTTATCTACAATGACTCATTGCCTGAAATAGAAGAGGGAGAAAAAATTGTTATGGCACAGCATTTGCTGGTGGCAGCCGACAAGTACAACATGGAGAGGCTGAAGTATATCTGTGAGGGCATACTAAGAAATTACATTGATTCAAGCTTAGTGGCCACTACACTAGTCCTGGCCGAGCAACATGGCTGCCATGGCCTAAAGGAGGCATGCTTCAAGTTTCTGAAGTCACCTGGCAATCTCACAGCTCTAATGGCATGCGATGGCTTCCAGCATCTCAAGAGCAGTTGCCCCTCCCTTCTCGTGGAGTTGCTGGCCAAGATTGCTCCATGATATCTGATCACCTACTAGGAAGCAGTATACCCAGTAGTGGTGCAATTTCTTTCTAGCTTAAATATATGGTATTGATGGAGTCACATAAATCATTGATGATAAATGTTACTCCTTTTACTTATATTATTTTTCGACCATGGTATGCTTCTGATCAAAAACAGTTTTTTTAAATACATCCTGTACCACAAATATTTGGCATGTAGAACCACTTTTTCTGTAATATAGTATATATACAACCTAAATATAGATAATCAATTCATATGTGTGCAAGTTTCAGGGAGTGCACCTGCGCGGAGCCAAACCTAGCACGTAATAGATTTGCTAAGGTGCATATATTTTAAAACCATGTGTCTCTATACTCCTATCTGTCTACCAGTAGGTATGTGAAAAGGACCAAAAAAAAAAACATAGAAATGAGAACAGGTTTCCGTAGGAAAACAATATGTACTGTGTAATAAGCTATTGGGATTGAATTACATGTGAAATGAAATGGCTAAAAATTTAATAAACAGTAAAACAAGACAAAGACCAACACTATGTTGTCACTTACAACTAAAGATAACAAAAAGTACTATACAAAAAATATTCTATATCATTTATCCAGATGCATTGCATTATTGATAAAATGACATCGTCATTTTTGGAAATATTAGTTTTGGGACAAAAGGTAATCTCGGAGCCCACGAGCAGTTGGAACCGAAGCAGCACATGATTCGGGGTGAGCCCAAGAACAGAAGCAGGCATCTTGGCTTCCATCCAACGGAAAGAATGTTCTCTAAATTCACAACGTTTATAAGCTAGCTATTGTTTATACTTTACTAGTCTTTTTGCTCTGTTGCTTCGGAGGGAGCCCACGAAGTTGCTGGGGCACCCAGCCCATAAGCGAACCGGACAGGAGTGAATGGCACAAAACTCCAGGGTTTTAGAAAACTACAAGTTTTGAAATCTTTTCAGAAAACTCGAACTATTTTGACCCTGGGTTAAAAAAAAAAACTACTACAACTTTTGTGTCCGGTTCTACATGTCAGCCTCACAAGTGGTAGTATCCTCAAAATTTGAGGTTGACATGAGAAGCCTGCAGAAGCAAAAGCTTTAGTGTTCTGAAACCCATAGTCAAAATAGGTTTCAAATGATGTAGTTTTCTTATAAGACACAAATAATTGTAGTTTTGTTCAATTCACTCAAAATAAAATGTTGTGAACATGCAAAGTAGTTGTTCCAGCTATTGAAACTATTGGTTTTGGACATGCAAAACCGTTGTTCTAGGTATTGAAACCAATTGCCCATGACAATAAAAGCATTTGTTCTGGACAACAATGGTGACGCAAGGGGGCACCATGGCCGGGGCAGGAGCGGCGACGTGGGCGGTGCTGGGGTAACGTAGCGCAAGGTGCTCTGTTACTATATGTAGCTCCCCCAGACCAAAGGTGCATGCCTGATGCCTAAGTCTAACTTCGAAATCCGTCTGTTTCTCCCAGGCCCGACCCTGGGGGTGGGCGAGCGGGCAACCGCCCTAGGCCCCCCACAGCGAGGGGCCCCCAAATCCATGTTATCCGAGACTCTGACCTTCGGCTCTAGAAGCTTTGCGTCGTATTGAGGCCGAGCAGTACGCCCTCAGGCCCACTGCTCTAGACCAAACAATCGGCAACAAATTGGCTCGGAGCCTCGCTCGGATGCTAGTTGACTCGAGTCATGAGTAAAACCAGAGCCCTCGAACCCTAGTGATATGGCACCGCAGTGTCGCATTTGCGGCAGCGCAGGCTAGAACACCAAAACAAGGTATATTCCTGCTGCGAGCTGTGCTCGACATAGCAGCACGCACGCACACAGAGCAGTATAATTTTTCTTGCAATCTTGCGCTTCACAGTTCACTTGCCCTTCAGGAATTCTCTCTTCGCTTTTCCCCAAGTTTCTACATCTTGGAATTCCACTAATCACTAGCAGGTCCTCCCTATATTATAAGCTATATATGAACGACGCTCAAAAGCATCATGACATGATTATTGACTCCGAAAAAACTAGCAATTGGCGAGGTCACTTCTAGGATAGGCAAGAATTAGGATATCTTGGGCAAGAGCAGCTGATATATCATAAAATTCTTTACATACCAATGCCATTTAAGCTTTATTTTTTAGTTACAATTATCAGATAATAATTATTTTATATTTTTGCATTCTTTTTTTTGTGATGATTTGAATTCCTAATTGTGATGCTTAGATGTTCATATTAACTTATGATTATGTTTGTGTTAGGGACCTCTAATTTTTGTTTCGCCCTGGGCCCCTAAAATGTCAGGGCCGGCCCTGGTTTCTCCAAATTACCTAGATCAAGTTCAAAAGCAGTGACGGCCAGAAACATTGCATTGATCATAAGACACTTCGCCCACCCACACCCCCTTGTGATATCGCAGTACGGCAGCAAGGTCGGCCACCACTGCGACATCTGCGGACTCAAGCTCGCCGGCCTCGTCTACCGCTGCAGCGAGTGCGACTTTGACGTCGATGACGTGTGCACCGAGTACACCCTTGTGAGACCGTCTCCTTCTTCCCGCACCGGTGGCAGTTGGCACACCCTCAAGCAAAGCTGCATGGCCAGTTCCGATGTCGTTGGATGGGTGTGCAACCTGCGCGCACTCAGTAGGAGGAGGAGGCGTGGGCAAACGACACGGGGAAGAAGGACGAGCGGCGGCACAATTTAATTTACGCACAAATCATAAAGTGAGTGCTCAGTGGGTTGATAGCACTCGATTGCTGTATATATATATATATATATAAAAATCCTCGCTTCAAAAGCCTCGGTATGGCCTCCTCTGTTCCTTGTGTAAAGCCTGATCAAAAATTTCCCGCAGGCTCCTATCCTTCATCCATTGGATCAACTCTCTGAAGCTTTGGAAAATCAATATGCCACCGCCTCCGTCTGCGTCCGCCGCTGGTGGCGGAGCAGTATTGAAAGGAGCGACCGGACCTTTCTGGGCAAAATATATCAACTAGATTTCATCTGATTCAGTCCACTGGTGATGCAAATGAAGCTTATATGCTCGAGACGTCTAAAGACGGGCGTAATATCATACGGCAACGTAATATCACACCGCAAAAGACCTTCTCCGATCGACCTCTGCACATTTTGATCCATTGGGGCCGTTGAGGCGGAGGCAGTGAAGCCCCGGCGCTGAGTATGTATGGCTCACGGCCGTGATGATGAAGAATGTATAGTCCAGTTCAACAAACACGAGCCATGCACTGATCGTTAATTTTGAAGCATGGTACAGAAGCCTGCCTTCTCCTAGTAGGATTCCGATTCCAGGCTGCGTACGTACAGCAACACGTGGATTACGTACAGCAACACGTGGACTAGATGGTATTCAACAACAGAAATCGTTTTCTACTCGTATCCGAGTTGATTTACTTTTCTGGTCCGAGTACACGTATGAAAGGTCCACCATATATTAGCATGTACGCCAAGTCGTTCTTCTTGTCACGGTGCACTCCTCAATTTACCTGTCTCTCGTAGACCTGAATATCAGCAACTCTTGGAGAAAAAACCTTTCCGTTACCTACAAATAAAGCGTAGGTACGTATGGGTGCCACCAGTTCCTCGCCTGCTGCCAGCGGCGGTAGCACGTCTTCAACCGTTTGCGCCAGGACAGAGACCGGATGCCACGTGCTCAAGGTCGATGGGTACTCCCAGATCAAGGGAGCACTTGGAATCGGCAATCGCATCAAATCCAGCAAGTTCAAGGTCGGAGGGCATAGCTGGTGCATCACATGCTTCCCTGACGGTTACAACAACGTGAACGCCGATTGTGTATGCGTAGATCTTTATCTTGACAATCCTCCTCCTGCCGGCAGTGACATCATGGCACATTTCAAGATGAGCCTGCTTGACCAGGCAGGGGAACCTGTGCCAGCGTACACGAGAACTAGCATCACCGTCAGCTTTTCCAGCACCTGTCAATCAAGGGGTTTTCTGAATTTCATCGAAAAATATGTCTTGGAATCGTCATATCTCAACGGTGACAGTTTCAAAATCAGATGCGATGTCACCGTCGTAAGGGAGATCTGCACAGAAACTCCAATGGAGGAGGAGTCTATCTTTGTGCCACCATCAGACTTACACTGTCATCTTGGTGCCATCTTGGCTAAAAAAGTTGGAGCGGATGTGACCGTTGAAGTTGGTGGTGAGAAATTTATGGCTCACAGCAGGATTGTGCTCGCTGCTCGGTCGCCGGTTTTCATGGCTGCGCTCTTTGGCCCCATGAAAGAGAATGTTTCCACACATGTACGGATCGATGACATGGAAGCAAAGGTGTTCAAGGTTTTTCTTCATTTCATCTACAACGACTCACTGCCTGAGATAAAAGAGGGAGACAAAATGGTTATGGCACAGCATCTGTTGGTGGCAGCCGACAAGTACAACATGGAGAGGCTAAAGTTGATCTGTGAGAGCGTACTAAGCAAATATATGGACTCAAGCTTAGTGGCAACTACACTAGTCCTGGCGGAGCAACATGGTTGCCATGGCCTCAAGAAGGCATGCTTCAAGTTTCTGAAGTCACCTGGCAATCTCACGGCTCTAATGGCAAGCGATGACTTCCTGCATCTGAAGAGCAGTTGCCCCTCCCTTCTCAAGGAATTGCTGGCCAAGATTGCTAAGCGATGACTTGGAAGCTGTATAGACAGTATTGCTGCAATTTTTATTTAACTTTAATCTGTAGCTAAAATATGGGGGCGTTGATGATTCATGTTATTCCTTTTACTTATATTATCTTTTGACCATGGGCATATTTCTAATAAAAAGATCTTTCTTGAAATATATCAATGACCACAAAATATTTATAATAAATAGAACTTTTTGCTGTCATATAGTCTCTATACAACCTAACTACCTAATCAATTCAGAGAGTGAATTCTGTGAGCACATGGGCTATTGCCCACCCAGTAACTGGCCGTCCGATAAGGTATGTGCGTATTGATTCGTGCTGGGATGGTATAACGGCGTTTACGGGTGTCAGTGTAGTTATTACGAGTAGTTGTTGACGTTTGGGGCTCCACTGCGAGAAGGAATTTAATGCAGTGGCGTTGACTGGGCGGGCGTCCAGGGGAGCCGTGTAATCGGCGGGCGGCACTCTGGGCATGGGCGGCGTGGTGAGCGGCGAGCCACGCACGGCACTGATGAATGGCATTGCTGTACCGAGCTCGGGCTGCAACTGCGACGGCACGCGTGGGGTGCGGATGGAGCTCCGGGTGTTCATCGTTGCTACAATTAGTTGTCACTCTCTGCTACATAAGGTTTGGTGAGCCAAGAATCACCGGAGGAGGCGGGCCTCGTCGCTGCTTATCAGGTGCCGCCGTTTGCAGTTTGCCTCTCCATGCTCGACGGTTCAGCTGTACGCGGCGCCGGTCGCGCACGGTCATGTCGACGCGGAGCGATGCGCCGAGGTTGCTCACCGTGGTGAACGATGAGAGGTCAAGGAGGAGGAAGCCCTCGAACAGTGCCCGGCGACGCGCACCAGATCTTGGCGAGAGGTCGAGGAGGTGGCTGACACACGTATTGAGGCGGCCGAACCAGTGCGGGATTCGGGCGCAGACAAGTCAGCGGCAGGCTGCGTTGCAGAAGTGGTTGCAGTTGCGGGAGGCGAGGTTGTAGGCGTCGCCGGAGAAGTACGCGGCGAGCTCAGCCATGAGTGCGCGCACCTCAACACAGCACGACCCCATGGAGCTTGGATTTGCCGGCGAGATTGAGCTTGGTGTCGGTGGCAAGGCTCGATGAAGACGGGCTTGCCGGGTTTGTTTTTTGCAATGAGGAGCCAAATCCGGTTGGGGATACACAGATGAGGTTCTTGCGCAGCTTCTTCGCGCTTCACGGCTGCCAAGATGGCTTCTTCAAGCGAAATGCGGTGGCAGCCTTGAGTTCATAGCTGCAGCAGTGGAGCTTCTGTCCGGAACAACAGTACTGCAGTAGCGCAGCATCGCCATTTGCATCAGGAGCAACCGTTACAGAACCTGGTGCTCATGCGCGCCTCCGCGTCGTGCCCTCCTCCAAGCAACAGCAGCAGATGGGTCAGCCATGTGCATCCAGAGAAGGGGGCGGAGCTCAGCAAGCAGAGGAAGACGAGCTGCTCTGTTTTTGTATTTAATTTACAACAAACACCGAACTGACACCCCGCGCCGCACTTCATTTACTCAGTTCCAGCTCACGCCGTTTCACAGACATAACGGCAACGACCGGGTGTGCAATGGGCCATGTGTTCACGGAGTACTTTTCGATCAATTCATATGTGTGCAAGTTTCAGATCTGGGCAATGCATCGGAGCAGAGCCAAACCTAGCGCGTACATAATAGATATGCTAAGGTGCATATATTTTAAAACCGTGTTAAGTTTCAGACAAAGACCAACGCTATGCTAAGTTTCAGATAAAGACCAACACTTTTTTCATTTACAACTAAAGTAAATTGGATTGATAAAATTGGGAACCCAGGAGCAGTTAGGACAGAAGCACCACACGATTCGGGGTGAGCCCAAGAACAGAAGCAGGCATCTTGGCTTCAATCCAACGGACAGAATGTACACTGAAATATACATACAGTTTTGAAATATCACATTCAGTTTGCTGTGTTGGTTTTAAACAGTAAGAATATTCAGGTTCATGGGTTCAGCAGGCACGGCATAGTCCACGGCATCTAGTTGCACATCTGATTACTTTCTGGCTAATCTGGTGAACAGTTTCACAAACAATTCCAATGGACTCAGAATGCTCCACAGATATGGTTCGAGGATTATGAACATCAATATAGCCCATATCAGAGAAGGAAGATAAATCAAATGCTTTAGCAGAACGGCTTTATTCATGGCACATACAATCTAGAAATACATACCAAGCACTGTAGCCAAATATAAATAATTTTGAGTCAACCATGCATGACAGTACAACAATGGTACATTTAGCACACCTTTTGTAGCTATAACTGCCAGCAGCAGCAACAACAAGAAAAGGATTATGACAAGTCAAACACTACCAGGATGCCCCTTTTTGCCGAGTCGGCGAGTCCATACACGGCGAAGACCACTTTTGCCGAATGTCTTTTCTCGGGCACTCGGCAAAGCTTTTGCCGAGTGTCAAAAAATACACTCGGCAAAAGTAGGGACCTTTGCCGAGTGTACTTGAAATTACACTCGGCAAAAGTAGGGACTTTTGCCGAGTGTATTTGCACTAACACTCGGCAAAAGTAGGACTTTTGCCGAGTGTATTTGTAATTACACTCGGCAAATGTCTCCACTTTTGCCGAGTGTTAGTGCAAACACACTCGGCAAATCTCTCCACTTTTGCCGAGTGTTAGTGCAAATACACTCGGCAAAAGTGTTTGTCCAGAACATGTTTTATTTGTTTTTTCGCAAATCCTTTCAAAAAACACACAGGCATTATACATATATATGACAATATGCATCCATTTCACATCCATATCACATCCAAATCCTCAAATTGTCCACAATCCAACAATTAATACACATTTAGTCCATATATAGTCCACAAAGTGTTCACAAGTCCACAAATAGTCCACAGACGGTCATAAGTGCACAAATAGTCCACAAACGTTTATAAGTCCATAAATAATCCGCAACCACAAACAAGCCACACATATAGTCCATAAAACACAAACTATGGATCAAAGGGTGGAGGTGCTTGTGAAAAAAGATTGCGAGCTGCCGATAGATCCACGTCTCCCGCCCCAACCCCAGCCCCAGCATTCGACCCCGCTGACCCAGGCATCGGCTGCACAAAAGAAGACATAACATTTGTGATTCAATATGTATAGCACAACTCTAAGTTTTCTAAGTCTCTAGGTTTTCTAATTCTCTAAGTTTGTCTATGTTTCTAAGTTGTCTAAGGTTGTGTAAGGTTGCCGATACACTCACCGGAGAAGAAATGGGAGGACGAGGAGCCCACATCGGAGGTGTCGGCAATTGGTGACCTATCGCCGCGAATTGAGCTTGAAAGTAGGAGAACATCTCCTGTGTCTGCGCCTGCAACTGCGACTGCACCTGCGCCTGCAGTTGCGCCTGCACCTGCGCCTGCACCTGCGCCTGCACCTGCTCCTGCACCTGCTGGGCCAAACTTGCCTCGAGCTGCTCTCGTCTGGCCCTCTCTTCCTCAAGCTGGGCCTGCAATATGAAATCAATTGTGATACTCGAGTGCAATATTAAATCAAATGAAAAAATTAAACAAACAAGGAATGTAACAGTAATAACCTGGAGGGTCTGTGTAGCGGTCGGTCGTTCGCGTATGCTCGGGCCACCGCTAACGGTCCGTGCTCGAATCTGGGAGAGCGTGGGAGTACTTGCCGTGTCGATGACGCTGTCACCGAGCCAGTACCGCCCATGCTTCTTGCCTTTTCCCGCCCTCATCACGACTTCTCCATCAAGGTCATGTGACATCGGATCGTAGTCTTGCCCGTAGACCTCCTTTGCCACGTCTGAGTACGAGGTGAGGCGGCTATAGGCGCTCGGATTGCTGTACACCTCGGGCGGGTCCTCCGGGTTGTAGTGGATGTCCGCCGTCGCCTTGCCCTTGTGAGAGAGCGCAAAAGCCTCGAAAGTGTTGATCTCCTCGGCACCATGATGCGAAGCCTGAGGGAGGGAGGAAAAAAAGATGATTAGTAATTATGCATTATTCAGATATCGAGAGTGAATAAATGATTTCACATACATATCTGGCCGCATATTCGCTGAGGCTAAGACTGCCCTGGTGGTGTGATGCACCTTGCATCAACAACCGATGCTGTCGGCAAGCCTCATGCCTCTCCGCCCAGTCCTCGGCGCACCACTTGTCCACCAACACCTGCCAGCAATCGGGATGTGTTGCCATCCACCACGGAATTGCCTGCACGTAATCAAGCATACTACATATAAGAAGATCAAATTAAACATACTAAGTCTCATGAAAGCTTGTTCTATATTTACCTGCAAGTATTCTTCCTTCGTCAGCGTCATCGTTACTGCATCATCCCTCTTAATCCTCACATCTCTGGCAGCGTGGAAATCAACAATGGCCTGAGTGCGCGCCTCGTACAGCATGTCCTTCACAAGTTTGTGACACGCTGTACGTGCCACCTGCCGCACTAGGTCCTCAAAGCCTTCTTCAATTTTGTAGAAATCCTGCATACAAACGCGGTGTATCGAACCATTATTTCAAGAATGATCAATAAAATACGATGTGTTGAGCAATGTAGTGACGAAGACTTACCAACATCTCCATGATCACCCGCTCCATCTTGTTGCGGAAAACCCTGCGATCTCGATCCGGCGCATCGGTCACGGCGGCGTAGTGGTCAAACGTGTCGGCCATCTCTATTCTCTCGTCAATCAGAACCATGCCAGGGTAGTGTTGCTTGCACAAAAGACCCAGGATGCCGTTGACCTTGCGTTTGTGACAACCCCCGACAGGAGGAGTCCAAGACCTGCCGAAACCATTAAGATCAAGTGTTAGTATCAATTGTAATTTAAAACAAATGAAATGAAATTGTATTGATAACATCTAAAGTAACTTACCGGGGAGGTTTCGGACGAACTACCGGACGACCCGCAGAATACCCCATATGCCAAGAAGTCATGCAGAGAATAGTGGTACCAAACATGCATTTTGAAGTTTGTCTTCGTTGCTTTGTCGTATGTCAATACCCCTTCCTTCCAAACACGTTCCAAATCATCGATCAGAGGCTCCATGAACACATTCATATTAGTCCCCGGGTGTTCAGGAATTATCAAGGACAAGAATTTGTACTGTCGTTGAAAGAGGACGTCGGGAGGGAGATTGAGGGGTATAACGAACACGGGCCAACAAGTGTATGGGGCAGCCCCCATTCCATAAGGATTGAACCCATCCGTTGCCAGTGCCATACGTACATTACGAGGCTCATCTGCTTTCTCATGATGGATTCCATCAAAATGTGTCCAGGACTCACCATCGGCCGGATGTACAAGATTGTCAGGATGGTATCGCACTCCTTTTTTATGCCATGTCATCTGTTTCGCGGTCTCTTCGGTCATGTAAAGACGCTGGATCCTCGGTATGAACGGGAGGTACCGTAGGATTTTCGCAGCGACCGACGTCTGCAGCTTTTCACCATCACCTGATTCTACCTCCAGGTACCGTGAGGATGAACATTTTGGACAGTACAAGGCTTCTGCGTGTTCTTTACGGAATAACACGCATCCTTTCGGACAAGCATGTATCTTCTCATACGGCATCTTAAGTGCACGAAGTAGTTTCTGTGACTCATACATGTTCTTTGGCAGAATGTGACCTTCCGGAAGCATGCTGGCAATAACTGTCAACATGACATCAAAATTGCGGTGACTCAGGCTAAACTGGGACTTTACGGCCATCAGGCGCGTAATGGCATCCAGTTGAGAAACATTGGTATGCCCGTGAAGGGGCCGCTGTGCCGAATCCAACATATCATAATACGCCTTTGCAGTTGGCTCTGGCGGCTCCGACTCCTCCTCCCTGTGGCCTTCCTCGAAGTTGTGTGCCTCTGCATAGTCATTCAACATGTCTGCTACCCCGGCATCCTCGTCAAAAGCCCCATCGATGCGTGGTCTAATGACCTCGTGTCGCACACGATCGGCCTCACCATGACTGGTCCACCGTTTGTAGTTTTCCATGAATCCATATTTTATGAGATGTTTACCCATATCTGTCTTTGTCTGCTTCTTACGGTTTTCACATTCACTACATGGACAAAAAGTCTGAGGATGCGACCCTTGAACATTGGCAAATGCTTGGTTCATGAAAACTTGAGTCTTTTTAATCCATTCTTTAGTCCACGAACTCTGACTTTGGCGGCCCGTGTACATCCACTCACGGTCATCCATCCTCTAACATATCACCGAGTAATAGATAAATATATTGCATCTACCGTTCACTTATACAGTCTAATAGGTAAAGATAGATCCTAATCCCACCCGAGTCTGTGTAGATAAGGTTAGTTTTCATGCTCTATTCCTATCCGAAACAGAATTTCGATAGCACCTCCCCGCTGTTCTCCAAATACACGTCCTAACAAGGAGATTGTGTATCCAGAGAACAACTGGAAGATGGTGTCGAAACTCTGTCTCAGATAGGAATAGAGCACGAAAACTAACCCATCTACACATCCTCGGGCTGTCCAAAAAAAGTGGACAATTCGAAACAGATACGGCTATACATATGCAAAGAATTGCATATTTTCAACCGTATCTCTTTCGAACGGGAGACGCCTAACTAGGTTTCGCATGACCTACTGACATGAATTGGAAAGAGGGGTCTTTTATGTCTCACCTTGCTATCCTGCAAAGTGCCGACTCAAGAAAGAGTGGAAGATGGTGCAACAGCCTCTACCTGAAAAAATTTAGAGCACAACTATGTCAATTCTAAATTTCGGCAGCACCTCCCCTACACGGTGAGGTTTCCAATACCTGCAAAAAACCAACGGCACGATGGCCGACAACCACAACACATATAGCAATTGGAAATGACAGCTATTTCTATCCACAATACTCGTTCGCAATCGACATCCACATTGAGGGCATTAACATACAAAAATGTCACATGATTTCGCTTTCCTCATTTGCAAGCCATCAGAGCAGCACACGTTTCTATTCAATTTGTGCAACAATCGTTTCCATCACCAAACATTTAATCACATAATTTCTTCACAATTTTTCATATCGAATCAATTCTTCACAGGATTACACAAACATTTGAATTTTCACAAACATTTGTATCTCTGCCCAGCACAATTTAATCCGTGCAAAGAAAATTAACAGAAAAAAAAAGGGGAAACGCATACCTTGCCGGGGATGGAGGAGTCCGGGCTGGCTTTGGGCGGCAGGCCGGGGAGGAGGCCGGGGAAGGAGGCTGGCGGCTGAGGGGCACTGGCGGCGGCGTCGAGGGCTCAGCAGCAGGCCGACGTCGGTTGCCCGGGCGAGGGAGAGCAGTGGGCCGGCATCGATGGAGGAAGGCGCGGGCACGTGGAGGGAGGGAGGCGCGGGCGCGGCGAGGGAGGGCGGCGCGGGGAGGAGGGAGGCACGGGCGCGGCGAGGGAGAGACGGCGGCGCGGCGAGGGAGGGCGGCGCGGGAACGGCGAGGGAGGCGCCGCGGGCGCGGGGAGGGAGGGCGGCGCGGGGAGGGCGGCACGGGGAGGGAGGCGTCGCGGGCGCGGCGCGGGGAGGGAGGCGGCGCGGGGAGGGAGGCCTGCGCGGGGAGGGAGGCGGTCGACGGCGGCGCGGGGGCGGAGCGCGAGCGGCGGCGGCGATTTCTTTTTTTTTTTTAAGATGGAAATGCGGCCGGGAAGGAGAAGGAGACGCGCGCCCGAGCGACTAAGTCCCGGGACCGGACTTTCGCCGAGTGTCCTGGATCTGACACTCGGCTAAAGTCCAAAGTTTCGCCGAGTGCCAGATCCAGGACACTCGGCGAAAGTCCGGACCGGAAATAGCCGTTTTCTTCCTACTATTGCCGAGAGTTAAACTTTTTCCGAGTCTAATTTTTTTACACTCGCAAAAAATTTCCACTTTTGCCGAGTGTTCCGTGTCCAACACTCGGCAAAACTCACCTGTGCCGAGTGTATTTTATTTACACTCAGCACTAATTATTCATGAGCAGCTTAAAAAAATTAAAAAAATATCAAACAATTTCAAAAAATCATAAAATTTTGACATGACATGATTTAGATGACCTATTATCTATAAAAATTTGTTTGAACTCAAATTCAAATTCGAAAAATCAAGTGACTCCAAATCTCAATGATCTATCATAAACTCTATGTCACTTCCTCGGAGATTGTCCGTTTTGTAAACAACGTACGTGACAACTTTCTTGAAACTTTACCTACTTTTTATCACAACATCCCAGTGTGACATCATGACATCCCAACAAATCTCATGATTTTTTGGTGTTATTTGTATTTTATAGAATTTTTTTAAAAATTGGGCACAAGCTCGTTTTCATATTTTATGAACAAAATGTGCAAAAATTGATTTCATTTTCTGGATACGGCCTTACGTTGAACCCATTAACAAGAATATCATTTTTTCATTCACTCGATTCGATTATTCTAATCACATCTAGTTCAATTTTAGTTTATTCTTAAAAAATCTAATTAAAGAAAATAAGTTACTAAATTTAGAAAACGGATCGTGAAAAGTACCAAATTTCAACACGAAGTACAATGACGTGTATTTAGGCAATAAAAAAATTTTGGTGCCCAAAAGTTGAAAAAAAATATTATTTTCCCGAGTGCCCAAAGCTGGCACTCGGGAAAAGTCCTAACGCCGTCACCCCGCAAACGACGTCGTTTGCCTTAGGGTGGGGACAGGGACTTTTGCTGAGTGTCAACGTGCTCGACACTCGGCACAAGTTCAAATTTGCCGTGTGTTTGGTCTTCGCCGAGTTCCTGGCGCGGTGGGCACTCGGCAAAGCCTACTTGTGCCGAGTGTTGGACATTTGCCGAGTGTATTTTGGTTTGCACTCGGCGAAACTATTTTTTGCCGAGTGCCTGATGGAAAACACTCGGCAAATGTTCCGACACTCGGCAGAAACTGGATTTCTGGTAGTGAAAATGCTACCAAGGTGAATAGAGCAGCCTACAGTGAGATGAAAGCAATATATGGCTACCCACTAAAATCTTGGAGACAAAAAAAAAACTTGCCTACAACATCCATCCATAATCAATACATCGGTGCTTCAGCACCAGCACTAAGATACTACTCATGGCATTCCAAATCGACGTTCAACTCCCGCATGGGTGGGATGGTCTCCATGGCGAACATCATTAGGTGAGGGCAGGATTCATCCTCACTTCCACGAAGCACATACTGGAGAAACACGTTCGGTGTGTCGCTGTGCCTGATGTAGGACGCCACACTCCTCTTGCGAGACACGTCAAGCAAGTATCCTGCCCCTGGAAACTGCTGGAATTGGCGTGCCTTGATGCCAGAATCGACATTGGAGGCATCACCCCACTCACTCCATCGTGGAGGAAACCTCTTATTCGGATCGATGATGGCGCGATCCTCCGTCAAAGCATCCATAACCACCACCTCACCACTATACTCACACACGAACGCACCAGGCTGTATCAAGTCAAGTGTCCTGACACCCCAGCCTTCTTCAGCAGACCGGAACACCTCCAGGCGGTGCTTCATCCCCCGCTGCGTGACCCGGTTCACACAAGTGATGGGGCATCCACACTGAGCACCACACTCATATACCACCGGCCTTCCCACCACAAGTATGCCATCCTCAGTGTACACTAGACCCCCACCGTTCTTCTTTCTGCACTCGCACCTCAATCCACAGCCTGCCACACAGTGACAGCATCCCTCCAGATTCACCAACCCGAGAACCGAAAAGTCGGTGGACACAATATACTCCAAATCTATAGGAGATCTATCATCATCCACCAGGTTGCATACGGGAATACTGACACGTTCCTTCCCGTTGGAAAGGTTGAGAGAGATGTACCTGGGCGGACGGACTTCGGAGTCGATGGCGTGGTTGAGCAGCTTGGTAGTGTTCCAACTCTTGCTGCCGAGCTCGTCCTGGCCCGGGAGACGCAGAAGCTTGAACTTGCAGTCATCATGGCCCGACTTGCCGGCGTCGAAGTCGGAGCTGACCACCCTGTAGAGCCCATCGTAGACGTACACGTTGCGGTCAGCGATGGCGTCGCATGTGTGGCCACGGATGACGCGCACCTCGATGCCGTACAGGTAGCTGTTGTGGAGGGCGAGGTTGCCGCCCTCGAGCTTCTGGTCGGCGTGGTGGCGACCGTCGCTGCCGGTGTAGACGAGGACGTCGCCGGTGTCCTTGTTGTCGAGGTAGCCTCCAGACTCCAGAGGAGACGATGCTGGTGGCGATGGGGTGGCCCTCGCTGACGACGCTGCCGGGGATGAAGCTGATGCCGGCCTGAGACGTGGTGTGAAGGCCGACAACGCCGAGCTCGGCCCGGTAGAGGAAGGCGTCGCCGACGATGTGGTGCTCGCGGTGGAGGCAGTGGCCGGCGGAGAGCATCATGCTGAACGCGTGGAGGTCGGCGCGGTTGAGGCTGCCGTCGTAGATCCGGCGGAGCGCCTCGAAGGTGAGGCGCGCGCGGCGGACGAGGCCGCGGAAGTGGAGCTGGTCGGCAGGACCGAGGTTGGTGACGCGAACCATCTCTGGGACAGGCCGCTCTCGCTTGTTGCCGGCCGCTGGAAGATTTTGGGGAAGATCTGGCAGCTTCGACTTCGGCTTCGGGCGGCGGCGGCAGCAGATGCGGCTGAGGGGCTTCCGCGGCGGCGTGGCGAAGCAGGTCGGCGAGGGCTTGGAGGCGGGTCTGCGCATGGGTGAGGATTTGGGCGCAGGCGGGGTCGTCGTCCGGCGACGGCGCAAGCTCCCGGTGGATGGCGTCGCAGAGCGCCGGCGTAAACGCGAGAGGCTGCCGCGCGGCGGCGAGGTGGTTTGGGGGAAGGAGGAGGGGGGCGTCGGGGTTGGGGTCGGGGTTTGGCGTGGTGGGAAAAGGCGGCGGCGGCTGGGATCGAGGAGGACGCCATGGAGGAGGCTAACCCACGCGCTCTGCGCTGAGGAGGGAGAGCCGGCGGTACGATGCTCGTGCTGGTCGAGACGGGCACTCACCCCCAGCGCGCGTGGCCCCACTCACGTACGCCCTCCGCTCGATGTTGCTTTCGCCGGGAACAGGAGCTTTCCTTTGGACGATCGCGATCGATCGGACAGGCTAGCCCTTCCTCCGCTGCTGCTGCTGATTTGGCCGGGCACGGTAGCACCACCAACCAGGTTGTACGCGTACTACGTACGGTGGAGAGAGAACACGATATGTGGGACGAAAAGTAGCACCTGAGTAGGACGAGCCTTACCGGAGCCGGGACTGCAACGGCTATGTCCCCGCGTCGTCCCGCCAAATGACTCTTGTTTGACTTTTGGTTTGTCGGTTTCCAACTTCCAACCCACGTGGCAATTTCTACTTTTTTTTTGTTGGCAACTAGTTCGCTCTGCATCGGCGATATATGTGTGGCCTCGACCCTACTTCTTTCCATTTTAAGGATTAGAAAATCCCCCAAAAAAGGATCAAGAAAAGATTCACTAAAAAGAATATATTCGAGAAAACGATCTACATTTATTTTAACACAAAAAGGGTATTAATAAATTCACTCAAGATGTAGGGGCAAAAATCACAAATGAAAATGCAAAACACACGATCTTACTAAGTCGGCTGCCACGTGCAGTGGGACCGCCTATACGTTATTCACCCTCGGTGATGGGCCTTGCATCCAATGACCCTACCACTACCACGACCCAACAGTCTCTGGCGGCCAGCGCCCCCCCCCCCCCCCCCCCCCCCACCCCCCGTTCCCCAAGGCCCACCTTGCCCCAACCGCCACACCTCCAGCCGCTGAACATGCTTCGCACCACCGAGAATCATCACGTCATGTGTGGGCGGGCAGGGTGGAGCACGGGAATGTGACAGCGAGAGCATCGAGATCCATATATGGGGTCCACAGTGAAGATCCATATATCGAGAAGATGCAACCAGAGGTTGAAGACGATCATCCATGAGTTCAATGGAGATCCCATGGCTGAGAGCATCGACAAAATGAACTGTTATTTTGGAACTTTTTTTTTGGCAGAGATATAAAAAAAGAGCAAATTTACTATGGTGTTAATTATAGGCAGAAATAAAAGAACACCCTTTGAAACGTACTGTATCAAACATTTGTCATGAATGACCACTAGTGGTTATTAACATACCACTAGAGGTTATTCACAACCCGGCGCCGACATGTGAGATCCATATATGGGGTCCACATTGGTCCACCGAATCTAGTGGTTCATCTTTAGTCCAAGTTCAGTTCTTGCTCATCGTCTTATTTTTATTTTGAATCATAAAAAAATTAAACATGTATAGATTTCGCATATGTTGTCTAAATCTAGTAGTTATTTTTCTTAATTCTTAGAAAAGTATTTTCTATCACATGGCGTCATTTGCATCATGTTACTTGAGCTTGATTTTGTATTTTGCGATCGAACCCCTTCTGGTCACTCCTTAATTACCTTTTTCTTCACTATTTTATAACTCTCCAATGAAGATGTATTTGGCTGTGACTCTGGGTATATGCACACCTAACACATCACTGTACATAGAATTTTTTATGGAACTTCAAAAGAACTAAATCTGGATATGTTCATTTCACCTCGAATTCGACTAGGAGGATCAAATGGCATCGCTCACATAGTCATCTTTGAGCACACATTCATGGAATTTTTCATTCCAATAATATAAAATTGTAGATGAGTTGGTTTTTGAAATGAAAATCTATGAAAAACAATCACGAGTTAAAAATCACATTATTCTTCTGAGAAAATGTAGTGAAATAAATGGATAAGTCAATTTTCAGCTGAAGATAGTTGCATTTACCTCTTCTCTAGTAAAACAAACACGAGTTAAAAAATCCCATTATTCTTTTGAGAAAATGTAGTGAAATAAACAAATAGTTCAATTTTCAGCTGAAGATAGTTGCATTTACCTCTTCTCTAGTAATTAAAACAAACACGAGTTAAAAAAATCCCATTATTCTTCTGAGAAAATGTAGTGAAATAAGCGGATAGTTCAATTTTCTGCTGAAGATAGTTGCATTTACCTCTTCTCTTGTAAAACAAACACGAGTTAAAAAATCCCATTATTCTTTTGAGAAAATGTAGTGAAATAAACGGATAGTTCAATTTTCAGCTGAAGATAGTTGCATTTACGTCTTTTCTATATGATGATGAACACTTTTTCGTGGGATGTGCTGTCTCTGACAAGTGGATCCACCGTGGTCCAAAGAAGGAAAAAAATTTTGGGCTGAGGCGGGCGCGCCAAGCCGATCGTAATTGCAACACACCCCGAAGCAACCGTCAGCACGCAAGACCAATAAGTTCCAAAGACAGAGGTTATATAGGGCAAAGGCATCATCAATCGTAAGTTCAAAATAGCACAGGGGGACAAAATATTTAATTAGGTTGCGCTTTCTGTCGAAAGCCGATGTGGTACTACAATGGTAAGTGTTCCCGGCGCGCCGCCCGCCTTACCAAGTGGGCCGAATCTGCTGAACGGCCCAGCCTACCACTCACGCGCCGCACTGAGAAGCCTGTTCGTCAACGCCGAGGGCGAGACCGGCGATCTGGTTCGCGGGAGGCGATCCAAGCAAGCCTATGTCGGAAACCGGCGACGGCGGCTGCTCGTCGGAGAGCCGCGATGGGCGCGGCCCATGGTCCCCTCCAATGCGCCGGGCCAAAGCCGATGCGCGGCTGCCAGGGCCGTCCCGCTTTCATGCGTAGCGCCACCGATCCTCTTCGCGTCTCCGTTCCCCAGGTGCGATTCCAGTTCCTACCCTTCCCTGCAGTGTACACCAAATGTTCGATGAAATGCCAGCTTGAGGCAGTTGTTTGTATCCAGTCACGTATGCTAAGAGAATGTCTATGCTAAGTGTAGCCAAATTGAGTATGGCAAGGGAACTATCTTTATGCCAAATTGAGTATGGCACATGAGCTATGGTTGGAGCTGTTACATTTTTTCAGTCAAAATAGGTTGTCATTCCAACAAACCACAGATACTTATATATTTCTCATAGTCAACAAAAATGTTACATTTAGGGAAAAAAATTATTTTTATTTCAATGCATAAAGGTTTTTAACAACATATTTAGAGGTACAAGTTCTTTTAAATCTGCCGTAGAAAGGTCATTTTACTTGTGTTGGAACATTCTTCCTATGAGCCAGCTATTACATTCTGAGCAAAATAGTGTCTCGTTCGAACCGGCAATCATCTTGTCACTCCACTTCACGATGTAAAATTATTGTGGATACGTTTAGTAAGATGTTTGTCATACCCACTGCTAAATTTGATCTCACAGCTCATGCTCAACCTGCAACTTCAGGTACTAAAATGCTGATTAACTTACTGTTGTTCCACTCTTTTTTGATAGATGAAGAAACGGGATTTTTGATGGGGATCATGAGTCATGACACCGGCAAACAGTGGCAAAGGGGCACTACATATCCAAGAAATTTTCAATTTTCAATTACAGTTTCATTTTACTTATCTGACTAGAAACATCATCTGTTGGTACATATCTGTGTGTAATCTGAAATTGAAGAAATGCCTACTACCTTTATAAGTGTTGCCAGTTATACCAAATTAGTGGTATGGTGAGAAAGAGGTATGGTGGCACTAATGCCTCATGGTTGTACTTTAGTTCTGTTGAAGTTCCATGACTGATAATTGGTAAGCCAACAGACTGATTTTGCAAAGTCGATCTCAGGTTTCCTGGTTACCTTGTCATAGTTGGATTGGAGCAAATGAAAAGCTGTTCATTGGTGAAATTACATCTTAAATGTACATGCATGACATACAAGACTGCACAAGTACACTGAAATATAATTATCGTTAGCTGATATAGTACACTGAAATGCTATCTTCTTGTTTTGCCGCTAATCAGGACTACTATGAATTCTATGGGATGTATCTCGAATCCATTCAAGACAATAAAGGACTGGATGGGGAGCCTGCAGAAGGAAAAAAAAAAGGAAGAATGATGAACTAACAAGTGCGCTTGCTCATGCAAAAAAGAACCACGAACTAAAGATGCACTTGCAGGAGCACAGAAGAATATCGGGACTCTGAAGATGAAGGGTGTCTAGAACCTTGCGGTAGTTTGAATGTGCTAGTAATATGTGTCATGTGTGTAGGAGCACTTGAACCTCCTAGTACCTGTATATTAGTATATATAAAATGGATGTTGCCTGCCTAGTAGTCATGTGCTAGAGCACTCGAACCTCATATAGTACTTGAACCTCCTAGCAGTCTACTAATTAATTCATTGCGAATATGACATCATCGGGAGATCGGTCATATAGTCATCTTTCAACACACATTCATGAAACATTTCCTATGATTTATAAAAATTTGGAATATATGCATATAGAGATAAGATAAGTTTCCTGATTCGTGTTGGTTTAGCCTGGAAACTTGGATGATGACCTATGCAGTTCATATAATTCCACTAGCAAGTGCCCGTGCGTTGCAATGTGCCAAAAACAGAAAAGCCTAACAACTTTTATTTGAGGCATGTGCAAGTGCAACTTTTATGAAAATGGTAAGTCCAAAACTAATGACACGTATGATTTCAAAAGATTTACTACTACAGTATTTAGTAACCAACCACTAGAGGTCATTCACAACACATGTTTGACACAATACATTTCGAAGGGTATTCCTTTTTTTTGTGCCTATAATTTACACCATTGTAATTTTTTTCTTACATCTCTCCAAAAAAATAAAGTGCCAAAATAACGGTTCATTTTTGTCGATGCCTCTCTCAGCCATCGGATCTCCAACGAACGCATCTTTTTGTAACACCCCAAGATTCACAAGATCTGGAATGCTACTAAACTACACCACCTACAACTGAGCTTAAAAGAAAACTAATCAGCAAACACCTAGCTTGTATTTAGACTAGCGGAAGGAACAACATAAAGATAAGATATATAGATATTACCAAGATAAAACTATGAGCATAGGCGCAAGGTTCAACAACAAAAAGTCAATTTATATTACAACTTGGTGATATAAGTGAAAGTGTGAAGTGCAACCATGCTTCTAATCCCTTCCCTCCATACTAGCTTGCAGAAGTCAATCTGTGGAGGGAAAAGGCAACGGTGAGATTCAAAAAAATCCCAGCAAGTGAATTGCTTTAACAAGCTATTTAAACCACAATAGATTTAGGCAACGATTTAAAATAATAACAAGGATTAAGTCATAATAAAAACAAGCATTAGCATCTAAATTGTTAGAGAGTCCAACGATTGTACTTTATGGATATTCAACATTATCCAGGGTAAGAACATAAAATTTATCGAATATTGTGAAAATCACTCAGTGTCTAAAACTGTCTAGCATCAATATGGACTATAGTAAAACCCATTCACATAGCCACGAGTATACATATGACATCAAATTAAATCATGTATAATGAATAAGAAACACCACAACACATGAGTTACTTCTGAAATTTGGTTGATGTGAACACCGATGCAATGAGAAACACCACATATAATACATTTAATTATTCACTTTGCATATCTCAAGGCATCATACCACTAAGAAGTATCACTCCTCAATATAACTTCAATGTGAATTCCACACATACAACAATCAATCATATGCATCAATGCATGCATATGAATGCAATGCAATGCATGTCTTCTCTTCAACCCTCACATTCCCAACGAAGGAAGTGAGGGCTGCAACCACATTGCTCAATTCAACGTGCGTTGTTGTACCGGTACTTACTGTACCAACATCAGGCTACGGTGTCTTCATATGCATATCAGTGGAGAGTGCAAAGATGCAAAGACTGCAATGATGAGCTTCATGCACTTCCATATTCAAGTTATATAAATGAGCAAAACCACATCATATATAAGTACATATCCATACTCACAACCTGAGGGTATAAAAACCAAAATATTACTTCAGCCAGCTTTTTATTAGATTATCATGTAATAGCATAACAAGACATACAAAATTAAATTCTTGGCATACCAAACTTGCAATGCATAAACAATATAATGGATCGTCATTGCACAAATACTTCAATGCAAAAGGGGCAACTAGGCCTCAATAATTAGCATAAGCGATATGGTGAAACATCATATCACTGTGGTAGCATCGCGACTACAACTATAGAATGCATCAAAGCGTAATAACAAATTCTAATGCCTTAAGGTCATTACAAAGGTTTATTTCTCATTCCAACACCCATACCTCATTCCTTCCTAACATTCTTAAATGTACAGCTAAATAATAGCAATTTAGTAATGCTACCAGCCATCATAAAAGCATCACATCTTATTACATAACAAAAGTTGGCTGCACAACAAAAGCATCGAGCAATGATTGAACAATATAAGGTTTTATATAAATCACCTAGAGGTTTCCCCTAATCACTGCCCTGGTCCCATTCTTACAATTAAAGGAAAAAAAGTAATAGCCTACAAGCACTACATAGACACAAGGTTACTTTCAACACAGCAAGACCCTTAAGAAAAATAATTTGTCTTAAGTACCAAAACGAAACTACTTCATGGAATGAAGTTCCATAGGGCAAATATCACACATGCTCCGTAGAGAGGAAACAAACATAACTTACAAATTTATCTTAAAGATGTAACAATATAAGCTATATTTTAGAGTACCAACAACATAGCTAGCCCCATTCCCTCTTCAATACATTCACTTGAAAATATAAATAAATTGAAGTGTAAAATATTTAGGATTATTAATCGTGATCATGTATGCCGCATTATTAAGAGTGGAGGTAGTCAAAATAACATGGTAAAGCAGTGGCAACCACCGCCACATCCACTTGCCTTTACCGACGTCAAGCATGGCAAGCCTCAAGTGCTCCAAAGCATGGCACCTAAATCAAAATTGCTTCTCAGCATAAGAGATCCAAAAATACATGTATGTACTGAACATAAAGCGCTCCTACGACCGGAACCCCCAAACAAGCAAGGAAAGGATAAAATGGAACATATCACACATTCGTCCAACAAGAGCAGCAGTGCTTATCTTTTTTTTGTATGATTTAATCTATAAAAGAGATGATAGCAAAAAACACATTTCTGGAATGTACAGAAGAAGAGCTAAAACTTTTACCAGGGCACCGTATTTTTATTTGAGCTATTAAAAGGTCTAAGCTGCCATTGAAATTATCATTCAGAAACTGTCTGAAATTTCATACAGCGGGCATCGTATTTTTCTATTTCTAAAACTGAATTATTAAAAAAAATCTTAAACTTTGCCACAACGCATAAAACTCATTCTGTACCTCAGCTATCCAAGTGTCAGATGTAAACTAGATTGATAATGAAGCCTAATCATACACTGAACATATGACAATACAATCTGCAATAAAACGACAGCAGTAGGTTCAGTGCAGCATAACTGTAGTTTCACTTGCCCACCAATTAGGCATCATACGCTGTTTGAAAGATTATGGAAAGAACTACCACTTTTCTAATCGTCAGAGCAACTAGTTTGGCCTTCAGGATAGCCAAAAACTAGAAGGATCTATAACTGTTCTGAATTTCGTCAGAACCTGACGGCCAACTTGCAATTGCGGTATCCCTTAAACCACTAGGCCAAAAATTGCGAATTAGGTACCAAAAGAAAGATTATTAAGTGTCCTACAACTTTCTCAATAGCCAAATAATTTAAATCGGCCATTAACTACACCTAATTACTGGATGAACACAGACTGTACAATCTGAAATTTCCTGACAGACAGAAAAACGATTCGTACAACCCAACCCACTCGAAACCTCTCCGCTACTCCGTAATCACCACGTGCGTGTTCGTTTCGTTTAGGACTAAAGTTTAGTCCAAAGTTCTTGCTATTTAAAGGTATTAAATAAGGCAACGTATCCTATGAGAACCAGGTTCGTGTGATAACTATGAGAACTTTAATCTAGGCCACATGATTTTGATCCAATGGTGCGCTTGAATTCAGGTGGGAGGGGGGATTTGCAAAATCACCGCCCACTTAATCATATTTTTGCAAATTCCCCCTCTCATCTCTCCCTATGCGTCCTCTTTGGATCAAGATCATGTGGTCCAGATTGGAGTTCTCATAGTTCTCACACGAATCTGGTTCTCATATGATACGTCGCCATTAAATAAAGTGTAATTACAAAACTTTTTACAGAAACTTGGGCTACTTTGCGAGACGAATCTAAGGACAGTAATTAAGCTGTGATTAGACGATGGTTACTGTAGCATCACTATAGCAAAACATAGCTAAATTAGACTCGTTAGATTCGTCTCGTAAATTAACACCCATCTGTAAAAAGGTTTTGTAATTAGACTTTATTTAATACTCTTAAATAGCAAGATTCTTTGGACTAAACTTTAGGACTAAAGGAAACGAACAGACCCTTAGGCATTGAACTGGATAAAGATGTACCCTACAGTAAGGGAAAGCCTTATCTAGGGTTCCCCTTGAGGACCAGAGAGGGAGATGAGTGAAGACATTGATCTCGCACCTCTCCTTGTTCGTCTCAACCTTCTTCATCCGTTTTACCACTTCCCATTGCTAGATTCATATTGCAAGGAGGATAACTAAGATTGCAGCGCCATGAGGGAGGAGGTCGTCCAGGGGTGTGAGGATCGATCAAAAGGAGGTGGAGAGGGCGTTGGTGAAGGTGGAGGGACTACGCTTAGGTTTTCAAGCAAAGGGAGGGCTTGTTTGGGCCCGAGATGGACAGCCCACTTGGGCCTCTGACCCAAATTGGCATAACCCACCTTAATTTCTTTTAGTTAAGTGCAGCCACTTAAAAAAAAAAGTTAAGTGCAGCCACTACAAAAGAAAATGTCAAGACTTTAAAAACCTAAAATAACCGCCCAAGACTCAATAACAAACATAATGGTTAAGTTCTTGGGTGTTACACTTTTCTATCTTGCTGTCATGTGCCCATGCTCCACCCTGCCTGCCCAAGCATGAGGCGATGATTCTCGGTGGTGCAAGGCATGTTCAGCAGATGTAGGTGTGGCGCTGGGATGCATCGATGGCGGTTGGGGCGAGGCGGGCCTTGGGGGTGGGGGGCCTGGCTGCCAGAAACGTCACTTGAACACTTGCACCGAAGAAGACAATGTTAACACTATTGGGCCGTGGTAGGGTCATTAGACGCAAGGCCTCGCCGCAAACGAATGAAGTATATGCAGTCCCGCTGCTCATGCTACGGACTTAGTGGGATAATGAGTTTTGAGTTTTCATTTGCGATTTTTCCCCTACATCTTGAGTGAATGTATTAATACCCTTTTTGTGTTAAAATATAGGGATATGCAGATCTTTTTGTCGAATATATACTTCTCGAAAAAGTTTTCAGTGAATATTTTCTTGAACTTTTTTAAGGGATTTTCTAATCCTCAAAATGAAAAGGAGTAGGGTCAAGGCCACATATATCGGCGAGGCAGAGCGAACTAGTTACCATGTGGATTGCAATTCAGAAATCAACAAACAAAAATGTCAAACGAGAGCCATTTGGCGGGATGATGCACCCCCCTTCAAACTAGTTGCCACGTGGATTGCAATTATAGCCATTGCAGCGCACGCACAAAATGCACCCCCCTTCGTCCCCTGCTCTGGCAAGGCTCGTCCTCCTGCGGTCCTACTTTTTGTCCCACATATTGTGCTGTCTCCACCCGCGTAGTACGCGTCCGATCGACGTCATTGGCGCTCCTGTGCCCGGCCAAATCAGCAGCAGCAGAGGACGCGCTGCCCTGTCCGATGGATCGCAATCGTCGAAAGGAATGCTCCTGTGTCAGGCCAAATCAACATCGAGCGGAGGGCGTGAGCACGAGCGACACACCCTCTACTGGCAACATACCAACAACTCTCCCTGGCATCCTCTTCTCCGTCTCGAGTGTCAGAACCACTACGGGAAACCCCCTGAGTGTCTAAGACACTCGACAAATCCCCTATCACACTCGGCAAAAGGTTTGCCGAGTGTAACACTCAGCAAAGAGGTCAAAGCAAGATCTAGTCGGCAAAGCGGACTTTGCCGAGAGCGAATGTTGGGCACTTGGCAAAGATTTTGCCAAGTGCCAATATGGCTCTCGGCAAAATCAATATGGCTCTCGGCAACGATTTTGCCGAGTGTGTCAATGTGGCTCTCGGCAAAATAAAGGTGGGCTGACGGCCCAAAATGGCTGTCAACCAGGTTTGTCGAGTGCCTCTGACGTGAGGCACTCAGCAAAGCAGCTTTGCCGAGTGCTAGCGTGAGTAGCCTAATCCTCATTGGCATCCTCGTCCTCCCCGCCGCCGACGCCTTTCCCCACCACCCCAAACCCCGGCCCCGACCCTGACGGCCCCCTCCTCCTTCCCCTAAACCACCTCGCTGCCGCGCCGCAGCCTCTCATGTTTATGCCGGGGCTCTGCGATGCCATCTACCGGGAGCTTGTGGCGTCACCGGATGATGACCCCGCCTGTGCCCAAATCCTCACCCGTGCGCAGACTCACCTCCAAGCCCTCACCGCCCAGCTCCGCCTCGCCACCGCCGCAGCAACCTCAGCCGCATCTGCTGACGCCGCCCGAAGCCGAAGCCGAAGCTGCCAGATCTTCCCAAATATCTTCAAATTTAGTGAATCCTTAGTCACGTTCCAAAATTTGAAATTTTGGCGTGTGTGACAGGCTGCTAGCTTTCAAGCATTTGTGTTCAATTTTTAGCAAAATTTTTTATCTTTTAAAAAGCACAAATTACATTTTCTTATTTATTTGAAAAAAACTAAAATGTGGGTCCCACCACAAAATGTTGTGTGAGACCAAAACATTATGAGATTATGACATGTGGGCCATGGTGTAAAAAATTATTGTGAATCTCGAGCATAATGTTTTTTATATTGTGTTTAAAATCTAACATGTGCATCTCAATTGACATGTATGATATAAAAAAGCAGTTAATAACCATTCCTGTTTATCATAAATTATTATTTGCTTTAAGGCTGCTGCCTTTCTAGTGCTCTTGGGCTTAATCTCTAGCATTACTTGCAATATTTTTATTTTTTTAAAACATGACATGTGGGTTCCACTTGACATGTTGTGTGACCAAACCATAGGTGGGCCACCCGTGCATGATCTGAAAAAATTATTCAACAAAAACTCACATTTTATCAATTACATTTTGCTTTTATTTTCAAATAAAAATTATATATGGGTCCCGCGTGACGATTCATATTTGTCACAAGTTTTGGTATACAATAAATACATTTTTTTAATGACGATTCAGATTTGTCATAACTATTGTTACATTTATTTTTACCAATTATGACGTTTTTGTTCATCATAATATAATGGCGTCTTGATTTATGACGATTTTGTGGCCAAATTTAATGACGGATTTTTGTTTTCGTCATGAAACACCCGATTTTCTAAAAAACATCATAAACTCAACACGCTTTACGATGAAACATTTGTTGTCACCAAAAAAACGTCATAGAAGCCCACAATTGTTCTAGTGGCCGCAACAAGTTAGACCAACCTGTCCCCGAGATGGTTTGCGTCACCAACCTCGGTCCTGCGGACCAGCTCCAGTGCTCCACTTCCGTGCACTCGCCCGCCGTGCGCGCCTCACCTTCAAAGCGCTCCGATCCGCCGGATCTACGCCGGCAGACTAAACCGCGCCAACCTCCACGCGTTCAGCATGATGCTCTCCGCCGGCCACTGCCTCCACCGCAAGCACCACATCATCGGCCACATCCCCGGCGTCCTCGTCGGCGACGCCTTCCTCTACCGCGCCGAGCTCTGCGTCGTCGGCCTCCACACCGCGCTGCAGGCCGGCATCAGCTACATCTCCGGCAGTGTCGTCAGCGAGGGCCACCACATCCGCACCAGCATCGTCTCCTCTGGAGGCTACCTCGACGACGAGGACACCGGCGACGTCCTGGTCTACACCGGCAGCGGCGGCCGCCTCGACCACCACGCCGACCAGTTGCTCGAGGGCGGCAACCTCGCCCTCCACAACAGCCACCTCTACGGCATCGAGGTGCGCGTCATCCGTGGACACACATGCGACGCCGTCCGCAACCGCAACGTGTACGTCTACGACGGCCTCTACACGGTCGTCAGCTCCGACTTTGGCATCGGCAAGTCCGGCCATGAAGTCTGCAAGTTCAAGCTTCTGCGTCTCCCTGGCCAGGACGACCTTGGCAGCGAGAGTTGGAACACTGCCAAGCTGCTGAAGCACGCCATCGACTCCAAAATCCTTCCGCCATGGTACGTCTCTCTCGACCTTTCCAACGGGAAGGAACCTGTGAGTATTCCTATATGCAATCTGGTGGATGACGATAGGTCTCCTCTAGATTTCGAGTACATTGTGTCCACCGACTTTTCGGTTCTCGGGCTGGTGAAGCAGGAGGGAGGCTGCCACTGTACTTGTGGCAGGCTTTGGATTGAGGTGCGAGTGTGTGAGAAACAACGGTGGGGGTCCAGAAGTGTACAAAGTGGATGGCACACTTGTGATGGGAGGCCAGTGGTATACGAGTGTGGTGCTCTGTGTGGATGCCCCATAACATGTGTGAACCGGGTCACGCAGCGGGGGGTGAAGCACCGCCTGGAGGTGTTCCGCTTTGCTGAAAAAGAATGGGGTGTCAGGACACTCGACTTGATACATCCCGGCTTTTTGTGTGTGAGTACAGTGGTGAGGTGGTGGTTATGGATGCTTTGAGGAAGGATCGCTGCATCATCGATCCATACAAGAGGTTTCCTCCACGATGGAGTGAGTGGGGAGATGCCAGCTCCAGGCTCCAGCTGTTCCCTGGGGCAGAGGATTTGCTTGACATGTCTCGCAAGAGGAGTGTGGCGTACTACATCAGCCATAGCGGCACACCCAATGTGTTTCTCCAATACGTGCTTCGTGGAAATGGGGTGAATCGCGCCGTCTTCTCATGTTGTTCACCATGGAGACCATCCCACCCATGCGAGAGCTCAACATCGATTATGGAATGCCATGAGTAGCTTGGTAGCACTGATGTATCGATTATGGATGGATGTTGTAGGCAATGTTTTTTTTTTCCTTTCCCGGATTGTAGCGGGTAGTATATTGCTTTCATGTCGACTTGTCATAATCCTTTCGTTGTTGCTGCTGCTGCTGCTACTGCTGGCAGTTATAACTACAAAAGGTGTGCTAAATGTACCAGTGTTGTACTGGCATGCATGGTTGACTCAAAATAATTTATATTTGGCTACAGTACTTGGTATGTATTTCTAGACTGTATGTTCCATGAACAAAGCTGTTCTGCTAAAACATCTGATTCATCTTCCTTCTCTTATGGTCTATATTGATGTTGTTCATAATCCTCGAACCATATATCTGTGGAGCATCTGAATCCATTTGATTTGCAAATGGAATTGTTGGTGAAACTGGCTTCGCCAGATTAGCCAGAAAGTAATCAGATATGCAACTAGAAATATGCCACGGACATTGCCGGGCCCGCTGAACCCATGAATCTGATGATTTTTTTTTCCTGAGGCCAATCTAATGATATATTTGGAGCGTGTCCTTGTTTTGTATCAGATTACATTCAATTCGGCCACTGATGTCTGGAAGTGAACTGGTGCACCAGTCAGTTTCCTTTTTTTTTTATATCTGTGATGATGCACCAGTTCACTTTGTTCTTACTGTTTAAAACCAACACAGCCAACTGAATGTGATATTTTGGCATTTTAACACTCTACGTATCTTCGAAAACGTATGACTAATTTGGAAGTTGATATTGAAAATGTGTGATAATGACTGGGCACACACACACACACACACACAACTGAAACATCACTTTAAATTTGATAAACAAAGAGCAGTGCGTTTGCCATGAAGTTCCGTTCTACATTACTGCATACTTAGTGGTTTATATATTTTGTCTCAAGTAAGCCAAATCACAATTTGCACTGCCTACATGCATTATCTCTACGTACTGATGTAACACTGAGCCACTGACTTATCATCTACTAGTCTCAAACATCATCATTATTATTCTCTGCTGAAAAAGAGAATATCAAAATGAACTTCTAGTTTTGTTGCTTCAAACAACGAAAGCATCAGGAGCAAGCTTGTTAACAAGTTCATCAAAAAGAGAGGGGCAACTGCCCTTCAGATGATCATACCCGCCGTCCCTTCTTCCACGGATAGGAGCCCACCAAGGTCTACGTCTACAACGGCCTCTACATGGTCGTCAGCTCCGACTTCGGCACCAGCAAGTCGGGCCACGAGGTCTGCAAGTTCAAGCTTCTGTGTCTCCCGGGCCAGGACGACCAGCTGAGCAGCAAGAGTTGGAACACTGCCAAGCTGCTCAAGCCTCAAGCATGCCATCGACTCCAAAATCCTTCCGCCCTGGTACATCTCTCTCGACCTTTCCAGTGGGAAGGAACCTGTTAGTATTCCCCTATGCAATTCTGAGGATGACGATTTTTTTATAGAAGCGGGAATATAATTCCAGCCTCTGCATCAAAATGAGGACGACGATATGTCTCCTCTAAATTTCGAGTACATTGTGTCCACCGACTTTTTGGTTCTCAGGCCGGTGAAGCAGGAGGGAGGCTGCCAGTGTGCCACGGTCTGTGGATTGAGGTGTGAGTGCATGAGGAAGCGTTGGGGGACCAGTAGTGCACAAGGAGCACGGCACAATTGTGATGGGAAGGTTGCTGGTGCTCTGTGTGGATGCCCCATCACCCGCAGGCCGCAGCGGGGCATGAAACACTGGCTGGAAGTGTTTCACACACACACACACACACACACACACACACACACACACACACACACACACACACACACACAGCGCTCCCGCGTGCGAAAGAAAATTTACCGCGCACTCTTGTTCCCGCTCCAGCGCGATTCCGTGTTGAGAAAAAAATCGTCCCATTAAACCGCCGTGCACGGAAGCTGTGGGCCTAGTGGGCTACGCTATATGACAGATAAGAGCATCTCCAGCAGGACATGTAAATCAAGGCCCTCAGAATGCCATATAGTGGCTGGCATGTATTTTTATGCGGGTCTAGTTTGTCATTGACTCACACCCCTCAACCTTATCCTCTCCCTCTCCCTCATCTCAATATGACACGAGCAACTCCAGCTAATGGCACGGCGGGAGCGCGCGGCCATGGCACATCTCGCGTCCTCCTCGCGCGGCGCAGGCGAGGGCCAGTGCAGACTTGGAGCAGCGCGGGGCACGAGCGCTAGGTGGGATGGGGCGGCACTCAGGGGGAGCTAGGCGAGGCGTGGGCGACAAGACAAGCAAGATGACGCGTGGCGGATGGGGCCAACGTGGTGAGTGCGCGCTGGCCTCCATGGCCGGGGAGCCGTCGTGCGAGCGCTGGGCAACCATGGTGGAAGGCGGCGGCTCAGATCCGTCGCGGCTGGCCATGGCGGGCTGCGGCGTGACGACCAGGGCGGTGGGCGAGGCGCGCGCAGCTGACAATGTCACGGTTGGCCATGGCAGGTTGCGGCACGGCACGCATGGCAGTGAAGCTTGGCCCGGAGCGGTGATGCGACACAGGGAGGCGAGACGTGAGCTCCATTGCCGCCGTCCATGGGGGGCTCACATCTGCTGCTGTCCCAGCCAATGCGATGGGAAGGGGACAGGCGGGGACGGCGGCTCATCTGCGGCATGGCGTCCCGGCGGCAGCAGGAATGCACGGGAAGAGCGCGCGGGAGGGGAGAGGAGTGCCCGGGAGGGGGGAAAGGCTGTAGGTCCCATGCCAGCTGTAGTTAGGGGCCTGAAAGTTAGGCATCAAAATAGAGTAGTGGAAGGGGTGATTTGAGGGGCATCAAAAGAGAAATTTTACGGTGTTTGCGAGGTACTTGGAAGTATTAAGAAGTATTGTAACGTGGACCGTTAATCAAGAGAGGGGTAAGGTACGGAATAAAAATTATCATAACATGGAAACTAATTAATAATATTTTCCTTTTTTACATCACAATTATTAGCTCTATTTTATTTCCTTTCTGAAAATGATGACATTCTATATTCGTCTCTCTTTCGTTGCCGTGGAGGGATGAGCAACCATTAATTAATGCGTGATGATTTTTTATGGAGACGAGTGCTGAGAAGGGACCAAGTAAAGTAGGGCAGCTGCGACTTGTTCCATTGAAGCGTGGCAAACGTTAAAAAAGAATTGTTATTTACTATCTTTTCTGGTTGCTTACTCAATCAGTTGATTTACTCAATGTACGAGATGGATCTAAAAAAAATCTACAAATCAGTTTGCAACATGTAATGGTTTATTTCTAAAACAATGTGCGATCTTTGGCAAATTTGTTCATGCTCTTTCTTTTCGTTCAACAATTGTGGCACCCAACGCACTAGTCTAAAATATAAAACATGTAATTTGTGAAGAACCGTATAGATTACTAAAATAATGATGATACAAAATGGCTCTTCTGACGTCTACGCCATCGCTGGCCGCCGGCACCTAGCGGCCATAGATGGGCATGTACCTACGTCATCACTTCCGGAACCACCTCGCCATAGTCCGTAGCGGCAACGCTGCCGGCACGGTGTTGCCGTGGCCATTAGCGGCAGTTGTGTTCTCGCGTTATTCAAAGAAAAATCGAAACCAAGTAAATGATATTAAAACAACGTAAATAGAGGAAGCCTAGGTGATTTCTTTCCTCTTTGCCCTGTCGTTCCATATTTACTCGCCATCTAAAATTACTTTTTTTAGCCTTCATACTTAAATACCTCTATCAATACATTTGTACCTTTTGATAGGTAACTTTGATTGTGGAGCATTAGATTTAAGGCAACGGATGGCTCACATTATCCGCAAACATCGTAAAAGATAGGGCTCTTGTTTAGGGCCCTGCTGGAGATGCTCTAAAAATAGCTCGCGTTGCGCATAGGCGGTCCCTAGAACATCACCCATCTCTTCTCGTTAGAACATTGGTCCCCCAAGTCAAAATTTTTTAAAAAAGAACACTGGTTCCCACCAACGAAATTTGCTCCAGTTTCAATAGGGCGTATACAGCCCAGCACTCCTTGTTGGATAAGGACAAGGCTTCTCCGTGTCAGTCTCCAGGCTTCATATGTATACAGCTGTATGTATCCTCATGGAGCTAAAAAAAAAAGCTATATGTATCCTCATCGGTATCCAACAGTTCTACATGTATGGGAGTTCTATACTTCAGACTCGTAAAAGACTTGAACAAGGTACACCTATCATATAAATTCCGGATTCCGGATCGTCGACCAGCGTATACAACGACAGTCGTGTCTCAGATTTCGTTGTAACAGCCTTCCCTGTTTACCCCTGTTTCAATTCGCGGCAAATAACAGACGCTCTCCATTATGGGCAACAAATCTTCCTCGTCTGCCTCCGGCGACTGGGACGACAGCGCATCGACCATCGTCGCCGACGCAGTGACCAAGGAACATGATCTCCGGATCAAGGGCTACTCAGTAACCAAGGGGATCGGTGTTGGCAAGAGCATCATCTCCAGCAGCTTCCGCGTCGCAGGGCACACCTGGGGCATCCGATACTACCCTGATGGCGAAAACACGGACTGCGCTGATTGGATATCACTTTTTCTCAAGTTAATCCCTCCCGATCCTACTGATGATGAAACCGTCGTCCGGGCAAGATTCAAGTTCTCTTTGCTAGATCAGGACGGAAATCCTGTCATCGCACACGTCAAGTGCACTGAGAACGCAAAAAGCTTCTCAGCTTCCAGTTCATGGGGCTTCCCTAAGTTCATCAAAAGGAACGGCGATTTCGAAGGATCCAACTACCTGAAAGATGATCGCTTCCGCATCAGGTGCGAAGTCACCGTCTTGACAGAAGGAATCGCGAAGCGTTCCCGAGAGAAATCCATGACAAATAAGAAGTTCGTCACGGTGCCACCATCCAAACTGAACAAGGAGCTCCGCGGCATCCTCTGGGCAGGAGCAGTGACAGACGTGACATTCGATGTTGGCGGCGAGATGTTCACGGCTCACAGGAACGTGCTCGCTGCGCGGTCACCGGTGTTCAAGGCAGAGCTCTTCGGGTCCATGATGGAGAAAACATCGTCTCGTGTGCAGATCGACGACATGGAAACCAACGTGTTCAGAGCAATGCTCCACTTCATTTACACCGACTCGATACCTATCATGGACATGGAAGACAGAATCACCATGGCTCAGCATTTGCTTGTGGCAGCCGACCGGTATGACCTGAAGAGGCTTAATTAAGCTGATATGCGAGGACAAGCTCTGCAACCACATCAACAACAGCAATGTAGCTGAGACGCTGGTTTTGGCCGAGCAACATGGTTGCAAAGGACTTAAGAAGGCTGGCTTTGCGTTTCTCATGTCTCACGGTAATCTTAAGGCAGCCATGGCAACCGAAGGTTATGATCATCTCAAGCATAGTTGCCCCGCCCTTCTCGACGAGCTGATTTCCAAGATTGCTCCGTGAGGTCTTATTTTGAGGGAGAGCCTAAGCCCTAAAGTTCTAGGGGTTTCATGACGGAGTTTCTGTATTTAACAAAGGTTGTATAGTCTTTTCCTTGCAAATAAACAAGGGTTGTATATTCTTAGGAGCATTTTATTATACTATCTACTATAGTTCATTGATTTTTTCGGGTAGCAATGTCCGTGGCTCAGAATAATTTTTCTCTCCGTTTATTATTTAAGTTTTAATAAAAAATTACTAAGTATGATTTGGATCCAAATCGGAGATTGTTTTGTATACGATTCCTACGTCTCGCGATACAACCGGGACATGTACATATAACACCCCTGGTCCCGGGAGGTGACGTCCTGCGCTCGCGAGGCTTCGGCGGATCAATATGGGAAACACCTTGTGACACCCCGTGTCACTGAATGTCAGAATAGTGCAAACCCAAACTGAGCAAAGACTGAAATCAAACCAAATTCAAATTCGAAATTCAAAGTTCAAACAATGTTCAAACCATAGCTTGTGAAAGAAGTAAAATTTTTGCACAACAACTCGAGCAACCAAAAATACCAGTGAGTAGCCCTTCTGAAATAAGAATTTTGGAAAATTTTTGGTGATTTTTGAAATTCATTTCGATGCTCAAATAAATCCCCAAAGTTCCAAAAATGTCCAACTTTGACTAGCTTCCATTTGAATTCTATTTCGAATTGAGATGTGCATGTTATGTCACTGGAAATATCATTTCATGACCTTTCGAAGGCAACCAGTTTTGCAATTTTTGGAGTTCATTTGCTAGTTCAAATCGAGCGCCAAAGTTTGGGGAAATTTCAGTTTGAATTAATTCGGAAAAAAGAAAAGATGCCGCTGGGCCCGCATGTCATCCCGCTCTCTCTCACTGAGGCCGTCGGGAGCTCCTCGCCGCGTGGCCGTCGTCCACCGGCGCGTCTTGCCGCCCCTGACCAGCGCCGTTCGGACAAGAGCCCGACCCCGCTCCTCTCCCGGCCCACTCCGCTCCATTTTCGCCCGCCGCCAGCTCCAAACCCTAGCTCCCCACCTCCGCCTCCACGCTTGAGCTCGGGTCGCCGCCTTTCGTCGCCGCCGAGCTGACCGGGGCAGGCTGCAGAGCTGCGAGGGGTGTATATCGCCGAGATGAAGCTCACCATGGGACCCGAAGTCCCCTCCCCGGGGTGAGAGCCACGGATTTGGCCGTCGTCTCCCAGTCCGGCCGTCACTCCCCCTTTCTTCCTCGCCGTGGAATACTCCACCCTCCGGTGAGATTTTCGTCGATTGGCTGATGCTAGAGCTTCCTCCAGTTGGTGCGCACATGCTTGACACCACCCCTCACTTCCTTCCGCAGCGGAGCCGTCGGACTTCGAGTTTTCCCCGCCGTCGGTCTTCACCGCCGCGGCGAGCTCTCCGCTCCGACCACCCTCCAGGCTACCTCGACGTCAACACGTTACGCGCCGACGACGCCCGCGACTCCAGGAAGCTAACGCACCAACGCGTGCACCTCGCCCACCACCACCTCGGCATCGCGACGCCGCCGAACCCCCCCCCCCCCCCCCCCCCGCCACCGTCGTCCTCGCCGCCGAGCCTCTTTCCGGGTATCCCCGCGGGCCACGTGCAGTGAGGTGAGCTCGCCGTGCCTCCCCGCGCATCCCCGTGTCTTTAGTTTCGCCGTTGGCCGCCGGAAACACCAACTCCGGCGAGCGCGCCACTGTCCTCCGGCCACCCTCCGGTGGGCGCACCGTTGACCATAAGGTCTCGGATCTGATGCGGCTACTGGGGATCCCGTGTGGACAACCCTATGGCCTACCGTGCGTTCTTGCGCGCGACTGGCCAGATTCCGTGTGGCACGCGCTTGATCCGGTGCGGCCCAGATTCTGTGGTCGCCTTTGTGGCCCTGATCTGATTGGCCCGCCAAATTTTGAATCCTTTTCGTAATTAGTTTAATTCATCAGAAATTAGTAGAAGCTTGAAAAATGCATAATAAATCGAATACACATCAGAAAAATACAAATCCAATTTCTTTGGACTCCATGTAACATCCTC
Source organism: Eragrostis curvula (assembly GCA_007726485.1). Taxonomy (NCBI): domain Eukaryota; kingdom Viridiplantae; phylum Streptophyta; class Magnoliopsida; order Poales; family Poaceae; genus Eragrostis; species Eragrostis curvula. The sequence goes on along the minus strand of CM017440.1, from coordinate 12,208,211 downwards.
TGTCCAGCAAAAATACCAAAACACACTTTTGCAGATTGTGTATTTCCTGGAAAATACATCTGTCCATATCTTGTTTAATTCCTTATAAATTCTCTGTTGCCCAATAAATCCTGAACTCTTGCATGCCTGTTAATAATCTGATAACACACCTACAGAGAATTTTTCCACTATCACATGTTGTCTAATTATTTTCTTATGATTTAAATCATGTTTTGCACTTTATAAATTATTACAAATAATCTACCTTGCAATAAATCATGAAACTTCACCATAAATCACTTCCAGTGGTGACTTTCACCAGCAAAATGCCACTGGACATAAATTAATTTTTGGAAATCGAATTACTTATTTAATCTACTCCCGATTGATTAAATGGTTAACTTAATTGAAAATCAATGAAGGAAATACTCCAGACGAAATTAATTAACAAAGTTAATCGTTTGCACTTACAGTGTAAATGACTGTCCTATCAAGTAATTAAATCTTTAATTGCATCATATTCTTACATCTAACTTTGCATTATTCCTTGTCATAACGTGTAGTGACAGAGACGACTCCGGAGCCGCTCGACTTCCAGCTGCCGGAGGAGCAGACCCAGGAGGTGCAGGAGGAGCAGCCGCAGCAGGACACTGACCCCGCTGACCCTGTTAGCTACGCTCCTGAGCCAGGCAAGCCCCGGTGCATGCCTCCCTATTTATGATTTTTATTTGTGTACTTGATTGGGGCTAGTCAATGTTTGTGCATTAGGTTTATTAGGAGTTGATGTGAAAACTTAGAAATGCATTAGGATTACCCTTCCATATCCTACCTTGTGTCCTATTTTTGTAGATGTGGTCTAGGTTACGTTAGAACTTGCTAAGCTTAGTGGCTAGCGGACGGTAGAAGTCGAGTGGTAGGTCCCACTCGCATGATAGGGACTCTTGGATTGTACTAGCTGGATTTAGGATTTGTTGAGACCGGACGGGGAATTGCTTGTATAGGATGGTTGGAGAAGGCTGGGCCTTCACGGTGGTGTAGCCCCGTCTGTGTCGATTGAGGACCGTTCGTTGTTGGCCCTATTGAGCAAGTTCGAACGTACTGACTCACATGCAAGTGTTTTTATGGGCCTAGTAAACCTAGTAGGCTGCGTCGCCCCGGATGTCTGGTAGATACTTTACTCTTTCTATCATGGTATTTTGGGAGAGGTAGGGTGGCGTCCCGCGCAGTCAGCCGTCCGGGACGGGGGCTGCGGTGGGAGAGCCCTTCCTCGGGAGGAGTAGAATCTGGTACAGCTCTGGTGGCACGTAGCGTAAACGGTTGCCGTATGTGGCCTTTGCCGCGTATGGCGTGTGGTCAGGTTTTCTCCTGCAGGATGTACATCGATGCCGCCGCTCTCGGTCAAGAGCAACCTTGTTCAGTGCGCCACATCGTAGTGTGATATGATTGATGATATGATGCTAGTCTATTTACATTACTGTTATTTACATTGCTATATATATATATACTGTCACTGTTGATGTATTGTTACTTTATACATGTTTTAGAGATATGCACACTGTTTTACTAGATAAGTACTTATCTTGAAAAATAAAACTTGAAAGTAAGGATCAAATAATTAGTGCGAGTTATGCTATGGAGTCAGCCACCCCTTTGTAGCCTTGCATATTAGAAGTCGGCTGTAGATAGCCAATTTGACGGGTAAGTCTTGCTGAGTATTAGTTGCTCAGGGTTTGGCTCTTTATGATTTTGTTGCAGGTAGCACCTTTATCCCCGACTCTACGGGTGGAGGTGGACAGTGGGATGGCCAGCTTCCCTTTGGTTGGACAGCCCACTGGGAGACTGAGGAGTGATCTCCTCTCGAATCCGCATCTTCATGGCTTTGGATGCGGGTTTTTATTGTATCGTGAGCGCGTGCGCTGTATTTCTACTAGTTTGGACTTGTACTTGTACCGTTTATTTCCGCTGTGCGACTCTGTGTTTTAATTGGATTAATGTAACCACTTAAAGACTTAATTCGTGCTTGTTATATACTGTACTGTTGCGTCTGTTCGTCAGCGCTATGCCGACTCGATCCTGCGAAAAGCGGAGACGCTTCAGCTGGTATCAGAGCCAGGTTGGGACAGTACATCACATAAACGGCCTATTTTCAAAAATCTAACCACGTACGTGTGAGGATCGAAAAGCCCATTATAAGGATGTTAGAGTAATCAGGTGGTAATAGGAGTTGATTGTTATTTTTCTGTAACGACGCACCGACGCCCAGGTAAGAAGGTAAGGAACTACATGGCGCTGGTTTTGGATATTGGTGGCTGAGTTTGTTCTGTTCCGTGAGCCATCGAGTTCACGAGGAGTTGAGGATGGTGAGGATATGTTATTGGGCCATGTATTACATTTTTATGAGATACGTCACCTGTGTAGGTTGGTTGAGGTGACGTTGTGTGCTTTGCAGGTACACTAACTCGCGCGTAGATCGTGTAGAAACGTTTGTGAGTGCGAAGTAGTCACCACCACTGTCTACGGCCTGCTATAATTGGGCACCTTTTTATTTTGTGAGGACGTGCAGGACGAGCATGCATTGCATCATCAATTAAAATGCTCCAACGAAATTCAGATCACCAGGAATTTCAGACTGACAAGCTAACTTCAAAAATTCGTAATTACCAAACCGCTTGGCCAAATTCGATGAACCAAGACTTGCTGGAAAGCTTACAACATGAACTAAAACTTTGCGTCAGAGTTCACCTTTCGATTCTGTCAGTATCACCGCCAAATATGTCGATCAATTGAAGTCAAATTTCAGCTTTGACTAGTTTTTGCAGAATCTGTCCACCAACTTCAAAAATCGATATCTCCAGTTCTACTGATCCATTTTGGGCGTTTGAGCACTCGATGGAAAGACCTTGAAGTTATCTACAAGTTTTGTGTTCTGATTTTTCTCGTTTGAAGCCTCCAGAAGTGTCAGTTTTTGTTTTCGTGACTGCTGCTCGCAGTCAAGACAGATTTCAGTCTGTTGCTTTGATGGACCGTTGCACCTGTGTTTCTGCCTGAAAGGCTTAATGTAGCTACTTGCTACGACCTTCCAGAACTTCTTTACCATGTTCTAATTTTTATTTAGCCTGGTTATTCTGTTTGGAGCAGTTTGTGGGATTTTTCTTGCAAACTCTTCCTATATGGATGCTTATGGCCTTTCTTGCTTTTCAATTCTGCCATATTGAATATCTTTGTTTCTTGGAGCTAACGGTGATGATTTTGATTTGGCAGAATGCCGCCGCGTCGTCCGCCACCACCCCTGCCGCAGTACAATCTGGCGGAGGCGATGCACAACCAGACAGAGCTGCTCAGGACTCTCGTCCAGGTCGTCACCCAGGAGGGTGGCAACCGTCGGGGTCCACAGCCAGGCTGCACCTACGCAGACTTCCTGGCCACTCACCCGCCTGTCTTTTCCGGGTCCACTGACCCGATGGAGGCGGAGTCTTGGCTCCGCACTGTGGAGTCCAAGTTTGGGCTCCTTCCTGCCTACACAGAGGTGCAGAAGACACTGTTCGCGGCGCAGCAGCTTCAGGGGCCGGCTGGAGGATGGTGGGCAGCTCACCTTGCCACTCTTCCGGCTGGTCAGCAGTTGACTTGGGCACAGTTCAGAGAGGCCTTCCGCTCGTTCCACATTCCGCCTGGCATCATGCAGCGGAAGCTCAGAGAGTTCCTGGACCTCAGGCAGGGAGGCAGGAACGTGTTCGACTACGCCCAGGTGTTCAACCACCTGGCCCAGTTTGCTCCAGACCAGGTAGACACGCCCGCCAAGCGGAAGGCGTGTTTCTTGAGAGGCTTGTCTACCAAGCTTCAGTCCCGGCTTGTCCTGAACGCCGGTGGTACCTTCGACGAGCTGGTCAGTGCAGCGATTGTGATGGAGGATGCCATCAGGGCCCACCAGGACGACAAGAGGAAGAGGAAGGCTGTGGCACCACCGTCTGGCAGCACTTCAGCCAGGCCACGCCTTGTGTACACCGCCCCCAGTGGACAGCGGTACCTTGCATCTCCACAGTACCAGCGTCAGTAGCAGCAGCAGCAGTTTGCTCAGAGATAGCCACAGCAGCAGCAGCGTCAGCAGCAGCAGCAGGCAGGCAGAGGTTTTCCGTGCTTCAACTGTGGACAGGTGGGGCACTTCGCGCGTGACTGCCGTGCAGCACCGAGGCAGAACAACGCGCAGAAGGCTCCAGTTCAGGCAGCAGGACAGCAGCGCCAGCAGGGCAGGAACGCGCCAGTCAAGACTGGGCGCGTCAACTACACCACAGCTGAGGAGATTCCAGAGGGTGAGCAGGTTCTTGCTGGTACGTTCTCCATGTGTCACCGGCCTATTGATATATTGTTCGATTCAGGTGCATCTCATGATTTCATCAGTCTAGCTTGTGCACGCCGTTTGGGCCTCGGGATTTCATCTATGGAGACCCCGTACCTTATCAGCACTCCAGGGGGTCGTGTTCTCACCAGACAGCTTATCTCTAATGCTCCCCTTAATTTGGCAGGAAAGATCTATACTGCACATCTTATTGTCCTACAGGAGCAAGGACTAGATGTGATTCTTGGTATGAGGTGGATGAAGTACCATAAGGCAGTTCTGGATATCTCTCTTCGTTCTGTTCACTTAGATTCTCCTATGCATAGCAAGGTCACTCTTCAGCTATCTTTGTTGGCCACATCGAGACCGTCAGTGCATCAGGCCGTTGGCAAGAGTCTGGATGTGATTCCTGTGGTGCGTGAGTACCCAGATGTGTTCCCAGATGATTTGCCAGGCATACCACCAGATCGCGATGTGGAGTTTCGCATTGACTTGCAGCCCGGCACAGCCCCCTATCTCTAGGAAACCGTACAAGATGGCCCCTAATGAGTTAGCAGAGTTGAAGGCGCAGTTGAAGGAGCTATTAGACAAGGGTTTCATTCGTCCGAGCTCTTCACCTTGGGGTTGTCCAGCCTTGTTTGTGAAGAAGAAGGATCAGGCGCTTAGGCTATGTGTGGATTATAGGCCACTTAATGCGGTGACGATTAAGAACAAGTATCCGCTGCCTCGCATTGATATCTTGTTCGATCAGCTAGCTAGAGCTAAGGTGTTCTCCAAGATTGATCTCTGTTCTGGGTATCATCAGACTAAGATCCGTGCAGAGGACATTCCGAAGACTGCTTTCTCTACCAGATATGGACTCTATGAGTACTTGGTGATGTCTTTCGGTTTGACTAATGCACCTGCTTACTTCATGTACTTGATGAACTCAGTGTTCATGCCGGAGTTGGACAAGTTTGTCGTGGTGTTCATTGACGACATTCTGATCTATTCAGAGACAGAGGAGGAGCATGAGCAGCACCTCCGGATTGTGTTGCAGCGTTTGAGAGATCACCAGCTGTACGCTAAGTTCAGCAAGTGCGAGTTCTGGCTTAGCGAGGTGCCTTTTCTTGGCCATGTTATATCTGCAGAGGGTATTGCTGTTGATCCGAGCAAGGTGCAGGATGTTCTGGATTGGAGTGCACCTACGACTGTCTCTCAGATTCGCAGTTTTTTGGGTTTAGCTGGATATTACCGTCGGTTTATTCCGAACTTCTCTAAGATCTCCAAGCCCATTACTGAGTTGCTGAAGAAGAATATGAGATTTGTGTGGAGCTCGCAGTGTGGTGAGGCATTCCAGAATCTGAAGAAGCTTCTCACTACCGCTCCAGTTTTAGCTCAGCCTGATATCACCAAGCCTTTTGATGTGTATTGTGATGCTTCTGGTACTGGTCTTGGTTGTGTGCTGATGCAGGATGGCAGGGTAATTGCTTATGTCTCTCGGCAGCTTAAGCGACATGAAGGGCATTACCCCACTCACGATCTTGAGCTTGCAGCTGTCGTACTTGCTTTGAAAGTATGGCGGCATTATCTGTTGGGAAATCTGGTGCATATCTACACCGATCACAAGAGCCTCAAGTATATATTCACACAGTCAGATCTGAACATGCGCCAGAGGAGATGGTTAGAGCTGATCAAGGACTATGATTTGGAGATTCACTATCACCCAGGGAAGGCTAATGTGGTTGCTGATGCTTTGAGTCGCAAGGCTCATTGCAATAATCTCATCGCAGCTCCTTATGCAGAGGCAGAGCCCAGTCTTAGAGTGTATGCTTATGGCTCCTTGGCCAATATATCACTTGTTCCAACCCTGCGAGATGAGATTGTGGCAGCGCAGAAGAAGGATGCGAAGTTGAATCACCTCAGGAGGAGACTCAAGCTCGGGGAAGCTAGAGTCTAGTGTTTCAGAGAGGATGAGGACGGAGTCCTGTGGTTCCAGGACAGATTGGTAGTTCCTAAGGACTTCGAGTTGCGCAGGAAGATTCTTGATGAGGCGCACTTGTCCAAGTATTCCATCCACCCTGGTAGCAACAAGATGTACCAGGATTTGAGGAGTCGCTTCTGGTGGACCCGCATGAAGCGGGAGGTCGCACAGTACGTTTCAGAGTGTGACACTTGCAGGAGAGTCAAGGCAGAATACATGAAGCCTGCAGGGTTGCTTCAGCCTTTGAGTGTTCCTGCTTGGAAGTGGGAGGATATCAGCATGGATTTCATTGTTGGCTTACCTCTCACATCACAGAAGCATGATTCTATTTGGGTAATTGTCGATCGGTTGACCAAGTCAGCTCACTTCATTCCAGTGTATACCCGTTACAGTGTGCAGAAGTATGCTGAGCTTTATATCTCCCGGATTGTCTGTTTGCATGGAGTGCCTAAGACCATCATTTCAGATAGAGGACCTCAGTTTGTTTCTCGCTTCTGGGAGCAGCTGCATGCTTCTTTAGACACCACTTTGATCCGCAGTGCTGCTTACCACCCTCAGACAGATGGACAGACTGAGAGGGTGAACCAGATTCTTGAGGACTTACTTCGTGCTTGCGTGCTGACTCACACCAAGGATAGGGAGAAATGTTTGCCGCTAGCAGAGTTCTCCTACCACAACAGTTACCAGGAGAGCATCAAGATGGCACCCTTTGAGGCGTTGTATGGACGTCGCTGTCACACTCCCCTTAATTGGGTTGAGGCTGGCGAGCGATTCACCTTGGGGACTGAGTTGATAGCAGAGGCTGAGGAGACAGTGAGGCACATTCAGTCGAACTTGAGAGCAGCCAAGTCTCGACAGAAGAGCTATGCTGATAGAAGACGCCGACCGTTGGTGTTTGCAGTTGGCAGCTACGTATACCTTCGTGTCTCTCCCATGAAGGGTGTACGTCGGTTTGGTGTCAGAGGGAAGCTAGCACCCCGATACGTTGGACCGTTCCGGATATCTGAGCAGTGTGGACCTGTTGCTTACCGATTGGAGTTACCCTCCAACCTCTCAGGTGTTCACAATGTGTTCCATGTGTCACAGCTGAAGAAGTGCTTGAAGGTACCTAGTGATAGAGTGGTCAGTGATGTTGAGCAGCTTGAGCCAGATCTGACCTACCCCGAGCAGCCTATCGGCATTGTTGATCAGAAGGACCGAGTCACCAGAAAGAGCACGACCAGATTCTATAAGGTGCAATGGAGCAACCACTCTGAGGCCGAGGCCACCTGGGAGACAGCGGAGTTCTTGAACTCCCATTTTCCTGGTTTTCTACCTCCGAGGTGCGTTATTTAGTCGTTCCATTTTTGCATCTTATTCTTCGCTCTTTGGTCATTGGTTTTTCCTTCCTTCTCTTTAATCTCGGGACGAGATTCTTTTAAGGGGGAGGGGCTGTGACACCCCGTGTCACTGAATGTAAGAATAGTGCAAACCCAAACTGAGCAAAGACTGAAATCAAACCAAATTCAAATTCGAAATTCAAAGTTCAAATAATGTTCAAACCATAGCTTGTGAAAGAAGTCAAATTTTTGCACAACAACTCGAGCAACCAAAAATACCAGTGAGTAGCCCTTCTAAAATAAGAATTTTGGAAAATTTTTGGTGATTTTTGAAATTCATTTCGATGCTCAAATAAATCCCCAAAGTTCCAAAAATGTCCAACTTTGACTAGCTACCATTTGAATTCTATTTCGAATTGAGATGTGCATGTTATGTCACTGGAAAGATCATTTCATGACCTTTCGAAGGCAACCAGTTTTGCAATTTTTGGAGTTCATTTGCTAGTTCAAATCGAGCGCCAAAGTTTGGGGAAATTTCAGTTTGAATTAATTCGGAAAAAAGAAAAGATGCCGCTGGGCCCGCATGTCATCCCCCTCTCTCTCACTGAGGCCGTCGGGAGCTCCTCGCCGCGTGGCCGTCGTCCACCGGCGCATCTTGCCGCCCCTGACCAGCGCCGTTCGGACAAGAGCCCGACCCCGCTCCTCTCCCGGCCCACTCCGCTCCATTTTCGCCCGCCGCCAGCTCCAAACCCTAGCTCCCCACCTCCGCCTCCACGCTTGAGCTCGGGTCGCCGCCTTTCGTCGCCGACGAGCTGACCGGGGCAGGCTGTAGAGCTGCGAGGGGTGTATATCGCCGAGATGAAGCTCACCATGGGACCCGAAGTCCCCTCCCCAGGGTGAGAGCCACGGATTTGGCCGTCGTCTCCCAGTCCGGCCGTCACTCCCCCTTTCTTCCTCGCCGTGGAATACTCCACCCTCCGGTGAGATTTTCGTCGATTGGCTGATGCTAGAGCTTCCTCCAGTTGGTGCGCACATGCTTGACACCACCCCTCACTTCCTTTCGCAGCGGAGCCGTCGGACTTCGAGTTTTCCCCGCCGTCGGTCTTCACCGCCGCGGTGAGCTCTCCTCTCCGACCACCCTCCAGGCTACCTCGACGTCAACACGTTACGCGCCGACGACGCCCGCGACTCCAGGAAGCTAACGCACCAACGCGTGCACCTCGCCGACCACCACCTCGGCATCGCGACGCCGCCGAACCCCCCCGCCACCGTCGTCCTCGCCGCCGAGCCTCTTTCCGGCCATCCCCGCGGGCCACGTGCAGTGAGGTGAGCTCGCCGTGCCTCCCCGCGCATCCCCGTGTCTTTAGTTTCGCCGTTGGCCGCCGGAAACACCAACTCCGGCGAGCGCGCCACCATCCTCCGGCCACCCTCCGGTGGGCGCACCGTTGACCATAAGGTCTCGGATCTGATGCGGCTACTGGGGATCCCGTGTGGACAACCCTATGGCCTACCGTGCGTTCTTGCGCGCGACTGGCCAGATTCCGTGTGGCACGCGCTTGATCCGGTGCGGCCCAGATTCTGTGGTCGCATTTGTGGCCCTGATCTGATTGGCCCGCCAAATTTTGAATCCTTTTCGTAATTAGTTTAATTCATCAGAAATTAGCAGAAGCTTGAAAAATGCATAATAAATCGAATACACATCAGAAAAATACAAATCCAATTTCTTTGGACTCCATGTAACATCCTCTGTCCAGCAAAAATACCAAAACACACTTTTGCAGATTGTGTATTTCCTGGAAAATACATCTGTCCATATCTTGTTTAATTCCTTATAAATTCTCTGTTGCCCAATAAATCCTGAACTCTTGCATGCCTGTTAATAATCTGATAACACACCTACAGAGCATTTTTCCACTGTCACATGTTGTCTAATTATTTTCTTATGATTTAAATCATGTTCTGCACGGTATAAATTATTACAAATAATCTACCTTGCAATAAATCATGAAACTTCACCATAAATCACTTCCAGTGGTGACTTTCACCAGAAAAATGCCACTGGACATAAATTAATTTTTGGAAATCGAATTACTTATTTAATCTACTCCCGATTGATTAAATGGTTAACTTAATTGAAAATCAATGAAGGAAATACTCCAGACGAAATTAATTAACAAAGTTAATCGTTTGCACTTACAGTGTAAATGACTGTCCTATCAAGTAATTAAATCTTTAATTGCATCATATTCTTACATCTAACTTTGCATTATTCCTTGTCATAACGTGTAGTGACAGAGACGACTCCGGAGCCGCTCGACTTCCAGCTGCCGGAGGAGCAGACCCAGGAGGTGCAGGAGGAGCAGCCGCAGCAGGACACTGACCCCGCTGACCCTGTTAGCTACGCTCCTGAGCCAGGCAAGCCCCGGTGCATGCCTCCCTATTTAGGATTTTTATTTGTGCACTTGATTGGGGCTAGTCAATGTTTGTGCATTAGGTTTATTAGGAGTTGATGTGAAACCTTAGAAATGCATTAGGGTTACCCTTCCATATCCTACCTTGTGTCCTATTTTTGTAGATGTGGTCTAGGTTACGTTAGAACTTGCTAAGCTTAGTGGCTAGCGGACGGTAGAAGTCGAGTGGTAGGTCCCACTCGCATGATAGGGACTCTTGGATTGTACTAGCTGGATTTAGGATTTGTTGAGACCGGACGGGGAATTGCTTGTATAGGATGGTTGGAGAAGGCTGGGCCTTCATGGTGGTGTAGCCCCGTCTGTGTCGATTGAGGACCGTTCGTTGTTGGCCCTATTGAGCAAGTTCGAACGTACTGACTCACATGCTAGTGTTTTTATGGGCCTAGTAAACCTAGTAGGCTGCGTCGCCCCGGATGTCTGGTAGATACTTTACTCTTTCTATCATGGTATTTTGGGAGAGGTAGGGTGGCGTCCCGCGCAGTCAGCCGTCCGGGACGGGGGCTGCGGTGGGAGAGCCCTTCCTCGGGAGGAGTAGAATCTGGTACAGCTCTGGTGGCACGTAGCGTAAACGGTTGCCGTATGTGGCCTTTGCCGCGTATGGCGTGTGGTCAGGTTTTCTCCTGCAGGATGTACATCGATGCCGCCGCTCTCGGTCAAGAGCAACCTTGTTCAGTGCGCCACATCGTAGTGTGATATGATTGATGATATGATGCTAGTCTATTTACATTACTGTTATTTACATTGCTATATATATATACTGTCACTGTTGATGTATTGTTACTTTATACATGTTTTAGAGATATGCACATTGTTTTACTAGATAAGTACTTATCTTGAAAAATAAAACTTGAAAGTAAGGATCAAATAATTAGTGCGAGTTATGCTATTGAGTCAGCCACCCCTTTGTAGCCTTGCATATTAGAAGTCGGCTGTAGATAGCCAATTTGACGGGTAAGTCTTGCTGAGTATTAGTTGCTCAGGGTTTGGCTCTTTATGATTTTGTTGCAGGTAGCACCTTTATCCCCGACTCTACGGGTGGAGGTGGACAGTGGGATGGCCAGCTTCCCTTTGGTTGGACAGCCCACTGGGAGACTGAGGAGTGATCTCCTCTCGAGTCCGCATCTTCATGGCTTTGGATGCGGGTTCTTATTGTATCGCGAGCGCGTGCGCTGTATTTCTACTAGTTTGGACTTGTACTTGTACCGTTTATTTCCGCTGTGCGACTCTGTGTTTTAATTGGATTAATGTAACCACTTAAAGACTTAATTCGTGCTTTTTATATGCTGTACTGTTGCGTCTGTTCATCAGCGCTATACCGACTCGATCCTGCGAAAAGCGGAGACGCTTCACACCTCTTCCTCCTGTTGCGGCGCCGCTGCCGCCGGCAGCTGCAGCACGTCGACGGTCGTGACCGAGACGGCCACCGGGTCGCACATCCTCCGGATCAACAGCGACACCAGGGGCCACGGCGTCGGCAAGAGCATCAACTCTGGCACGTTCATGGCCGGAGGGCACAGCTGGTACATCACCTACTTCCCCGACGGCGAACGCGAGGAATGCGCCGACTGGATATCGCTCTACCTCTTCCTCGATTGCCCAGCAGATAAGCACGACGTCATCAAGGCAAGATTCACCTTCAAATTACTCGACAGGAAGGGAAGGCTGATATCACAAAACAAGGAGCCCGGACGAACGAACTTCTCCTTAGTCAAAACGCCACGTTGGGGATACAGAGAGTTCATCAAAAGGGAGGATTTGGAGCGGTCTTCACATCTCTATTGTTTCCAGATCAGGTGCGATGTCACCGTGATTAAGGAGGTTCGCGTAGAGACCACCACCACTGCTCAGATTTAAGAAGGAAAAAAATTAGAGCCTTGTGTTGTTTACTATGCATGCAATTTTCGGTCGGTTAGAGCTATATGCATGTAATCTATCTAATCTATCTAAACCAATAAAGAACCAGTTGAGAAAAAAATCAGTTATACTCTGCCACCCTATCTACACTGTCATCTGAACCGTCCTTCCATATCATGTGCCTAAAATCCAACGCACCAAATCATTCCATCAAATCCCGGACGTAACGCTCCCCCTCTCTCCCCCATCTGTTATGTTAATTTTTTGGAAAGTGTTACATGACCGTCACGCTAAAAAAAATTCTTTTCTCACCCAACGCCACCCACCCACCGTATAGCTCTTCTATTGAGATTGATATTCCTCCGTTTCGAAATTATTGAAATGCACGCGCACTTTTGGTTGACATGAAAATAGCAACCTTAATGTACCCTGCGCAATTTAGATTTGACCCACGTTTGGAAGGCGTCGCCGTTCGAGCCCCTCGCCGCCCGCGTCACCGTCGTCGCCGTTTGAATACCTCGCCTTGCGCCACACCGCCGGCCGGGCGCGGCACCGGCACTATCAAAGAGAGCAGCCGCGCCGCCGCCGTAGCAGATGTCGCTACCTCCAGTCTGGCTGAGCAGTTTCCGCATGCCATGTTTTCCGCAGGGCTCTGTTTTGTGTCCATGATCTGATCGCATGATTTCATCGGGTCCAAGCGCAGGTGATCAATTTTCAACTCGATGTTTCATTATCTTATGGAATTGGCAGGTGATCCTGACATGGGCGGCGTCCGGTGATCCAGGTTTCGTCGAGGTTGATCTTGGCGTCGCTGAAGTTGCCAGTTAATTGCACAAGCTGCCCGTCAATTGCTGAAGTCCTGAAGCTGCCCGTCAAGGTATACTGATTTTGTTCTTTTTGACCAAGTCAGAGCGTCTGATCCTGTTGCTTTTTGTGACAGACACTCGTCATATTTTTTGGGGATTGTACAGCAATAGCTGCCGCTGTTTCAAGGCAGTCACATTTGTTTTCTTTAGTAAGGTCTGAATTTAAATGGATCTTTACAACATGCATGTCCAGGATTGCTTAATGATTTTTTGATAATCTCTATATTTAATCATACTAACTTTATTTACTGCCGGCCGACTCCAAAACATGACCAAATTTAAGTTTATTAATGAATCTCTGGTAATATTGCTACTATTTGCTTAGCTACAATGAAACATTTTTTGTTGTTGATTTAAAACATCTTATTTGTTGTTACTATATTCAAAGTTGTTCCTGAATTTGCATCTCCAGTTAATTCATTCCACTGTGATGGCAGGAACCCAATCCTCACATTGATTGATCACCAAACATTGCTTCAATATACTTCCACTATCACAAAGTCATCGAGGTAACCATTCTTGAAATCTCTACATCTATTTTCAGTTTCTAAACTAACATTGATGAATAGGTTGAAGCCTTGAACGATATCTATTTATTTGTCAAATTCTAAATGTATAAACCATAGCCTGGTTTTTTACAGGCTACAGCTTTATGAAATTAGTCATGTGCAAGCTGAGGGACGAGTGCGGTTCAGAACACTGCACCCCTCTCCGAATCAAAAGGTAACTTTGTTTGAAACAGTACTCTTCCTTACATCTTATCTAAAACTGTTAATATTCATATTTGTGCTGATCGTTCAAAAAATATTATTTGTATTTGAGCTGCCTTTTATCCTTCTATAATGCAAAATCATGACACCTACCATTTCCTTTAAAAAAGATATCTAGAACTTTGTAATGCAGGGACTACTTTTTATTTAACTGATGAGGTAGAATGCGTTGTGGTAGGAAGTAAGGGTAGATGGGAAACCATGAGAGGAAAGGAAAATGTAAACCATGGGAGAATAAAGAAAGGAAGGAAGATTGCAGAAAACAAATGTGTTTGGTGGTGAGGTTGAAAAAACAAGGAAGAAAGCCAAATAGATATTAGTGAACATTCAGAAGGTATAAATTAATGAAATATGAGTATGATAAAGAAAATCTGCATTATTATTTAATTATTTGCATAATTAGGGTGGTGATATTTACTACTGATATCCACTGCAGCTGCCATGCTTGGAGATGGAGGTTGTTAAAGTCAGGTAAACTTCTTCAATTGCTTTGATATGTTCTCCATTTGCAAGATAACACTCAAACATCTTTTTTTTCGCCACCCTATAGCTCTGATTTTCACGGTGTCAGCTAGGTGTCCAGGCACCGCCTGGTTGCCACAAGGCTGTATTGTCGTCTTGTCGCCTAGGCAGCAAGGCCCTGCTTTGGTTGCGACTCGAACCCTCACCGCCTTCGAAACTATGTTTCTAGCAAATCTCTATAAATTGCATTTATTTTTGGTATTGTTGAATACCGAATACTACTAATTTAAATTAATTGCATACAACACATGCTTTTAGACTCCACTCGATTGAGATGGCTCTCCATAATTGATGGGGTTCTGTTGTGTGTCACAAGAAGTTTTGAAATATGTTTTTGGGATTTTCAGTCTGCTTTGATGCACTCAAAACGAAGCACTCGAGGTTCTCTCGAGAAAAGAGTATGATGGCAAGGTGAGAGTTACTTATCACTCACTCCTGATGTTTGACAATATTCAGTTATTTCACTGTAGTTTATATCTACCTATGTTTAGCAACTGACAAGAGAAGCAAATATAAGCAATTTGCCACCGATATGGCGAAATGGATTTTATGACATCATAGTTGAGATGAGGAAAGTATAATAGTTTTTTCCTGCATAAGTGCATTAGTTTGTCACTCAAAGACAGTAGTAGTCATTTATGCATCTCTGAAAGTACTGACAGCTGCGAGTTTGATTCTTGACGGACGCATGGGGCTTTCTTTTCAAATGTTGTGGGGCCAAAGTAATTTAGCATGCAGCAACGATTGGTTAATTGGCACAGAAAATACTTGCACTCAAAAAAGACGGGATTATGAGCTGTGTGCTTTCAGGTTTTCGTACAATTAGTCTTGTAACTATCTGGACACATGAAATTCTGACATAATCATGCTGGGCCTGAGGCATACTGATTTAGCATACAAAAATATGTAAAACATTTTATCGTATTTATGTGATTGATATTGTATCTTGTTTTTTTAGGAGAATAGCAGGGGAGCCCCTACTAGATATTTTTTTATTAATTTTTTAAATGTATACACAGAACACGACCCTATGGCCAAAAAGCACTACATAAATGTGTTGTACAATGTCCAACATACATATTGTAATGATTTTTCATCCATATTAACAAGTGGTGATACGGTGCAATGATCCTCAGCTGACTTCATCGAGAGTGAATTTCCTCATGAGCAGGTAAATCCACCAAACATTTCTTCTCAGAGAAATAAATATGCATTATCTTTTTAATCCTTTTGACTTGTGGATGTTCTTGGATGAAATTTTGCATTTTCTTGTGGATGCTATCAAGTTTTCAACCTAGCTGAGAAGATTGGGCAAGACTGTCGAGTAGCAGCAGCAGATCGAGGAGGGAATGTATGAATTATTAAACCAAGGAACAATGGCCCGTCATTAATGAAGGGTTGCCTGTGGATTTTTCAGTCATTTTTAAGTAGTTGTTAGTAATAGTAATTGATCGTTAAGTGCTAAGTGCTCATAAGGTGCTTCTTGTTTTAAGACCTTTGGGGTTCTTTATTTGAAATAAAATAATGATGAAATATTCTGGTTCTGATGCATACTAGATGACTTATGTAAGGGAGTCTTTGGCAGGGCTTTTGAAGCTTCTGCTTCTGCTTATGGTGTAAAATTGTCAAACAATTTCACATGTGTCGAGAGCTTGCAAGGATAGTTGAAACGACCGGCTTGTGCCACCGAAGCTAGAGCTCTGTCCGGTCAGATGCATCGATGATCCATCTAGGAAACAAACTCTTTACTTATTGTGAATAATTTTATTTGTTGAGCCTCCAGTCACATGAAAATAGTGCTCTAGATAAAGTTTATTTATATTTGCTGTGAATAGTGGTTATGTGCAATCCTGGACCACAAGACTGGTGATGTATGATTCTCTTCAAAATAATTAAATTCTAGACAATAAAAGAGAATTTTAGTCAAGTTACTCATAAATTTTATGGTCCTGTAAAGTGGTTTAATTTTTAGACACGTGTGTGGCGCATGTGTATTGGTACTAGTGATTGTTACACAGATAAAGTAATACTAGTTACGGTTGTCAATTTGTAATGGTCTGTTTTTTAATTAAAGAGAAATGAAACATATAACACACTTCATAAGCTGCCCGTGGCTGAAAACGGAGATGTTTTTTTTTAGGAAAAAAAGGGAAGGAGGTTTGAGCGAAGATGGAACAAACATGACCTACGCGCTGAGTTAACTTTGATGCATGGTGGGCGGTGGCCTGCCTTCTTCTAGTAGGATTCCAGTCTGCGTACGTACAGAGCAGCCAGTATGCTACCTGGTATTCGACAACAGATCGTTTTCTTCTCCTATCCGAGTTGATTTATTTTTCCTAGTCTGAGTACACGTACAACAGCTCCATCATATTTATTAACATGTACGGCAAGTTAAATCTTCGCAGCTCCGTATAACAACCATCCTGATTTACCTGTCTCGTCGACCTGAATATTAGCAACACTTGGGGGAAAAAATCATTTTCGTCACCTACATATAAAGCGTGGGTACCTATGGGTGCCACCAGTTCCTCGTCTGCTGCCAGCGTCAGCAGCGCTATCAGGCCGACCATCATCTCAGAGACGATAACCGGGGCGCACATTCTCAAGATCGACCGCTACTCAGATACCAAGGGCATCGGCGTCGGTGTGAGTGTCAACTCTGAAGTGTTCACCGTTGGGGGTCACCAGTGGTACATCCAATGCTTCCCCGAAGGTTCACTCCTGGAGTGCGCCGGCTGGATATCCGTGTTCCTCCACCTCGATCACCCAGCTGTTAATATGGACGACGATGTCAGGGCAAAATTCGAGTTCTACTTACTGGACAAGTACGGCGAGCCAGTCCTGAATTACTTAAAGGTCATCCCAGTATGTACTTTTTCGTTAGTCGCTGGATTTCCTCCGGCACGTTGGGGGTGCAGAAAATTCATCAGAAGAAAGACATTCGAGTGGTGGTATCTAACACAGGATGTTCTTCGGATCCGTTGCAATGTCACTGTTGTTAAAGAGGCAAGTGTTGGAACCAGCACCGTGCGCCCAGAGACACCAGCCGTGCCACCTTCCTTGGTGGCTGCACATCCGGATTTGCAGCATCATCTTGGTGACCTTCTAGCGAGCAGATTGGGGGCAGATGTGACGTTCATGGTCAGTGGTGAGCTGTTCCCGGCACACAGGATTGTGCTCGCTGTTCGGTCGTCGGTTTTCAAGGCGGAGCTCTTCGGTCACATGAAAGAGAAGGACATGGCCTACATACAGATCGACGAGATGGATCCAAACGTGTTCAGGGCCATGCTCCACTTCATCTACACGGATGCCCTCCCTGAGATCGATGATAGGGATAACGTAGCTATAGCTCAGCATTTGATTGTGGCAGCCGATAGGTACGACCTTGAGAAGCTGAAGATTATTTGCACGGATATTTTGCTTAGCCGTGCGGACGCAACAAACGTGGTAACTACACTGGTTCTGGCGGAGCAGCATGGTTTCACTGCTCTTAAGGAAGCATGCTTCAGGTTCATAGAGTGCATTGGTAATCGTAAGGTGGCGCTCATGGCGAGTGACAGTTTCCAACATTTGAGAATCAGTTGCCCCGCTCTCTTTGAGGAGGTGCTTGCAAAGCTTCCTAATTCACCGGTGGAAGTTCAAAGAAATGGCTGGTGGTAGTGGTAAAGGTTGTAAATCCTTAGATTAGATCTCTTCTCATACGATGCGACCGAATGTGTCAATTGTGAAACACTGTTAATTATATATAGATTCATTTTGTTTGCCATATCAAATTAATAAACCACTTTATTTTTTTTCTCTTCTTGCTATGTTCTAATGTATAGCCATGCACTATGTCTATATATATTTTGGGCTTGTTTAATTAAGTTGGTTGTTGCTAAATTAATTTGGATGCATGACTTCAAAACTACTGTTAAATTTTAATTATAATATTGAGATGGCACTACTATCTGATCGTTTATGTCTCTGTAAACCCCTTCAGAATGCCCTGGTTTTGCAGCAACCGTGGAAACGTCCTAGTTTTGCAGCCACCATTGAAATGCTCAGAGATGGTGTGCATATCACCCAAAATTTCAATCACGATGCCAACCAAGCTTGTAGAAAATTCAATTTAAAATATTATTAAAAGTTGACATGTGTACAGGCGTACGTCATATTTGAATTTGTATATGGTCAAAATATACATACGTTTACATTTGAGCCTACCCCTAGCTAGCACACATAATCGGATTTGCACAACACTAATCTCAAGCCAGAAAACATATGTTGGTTGGATTATACCCGATATTAAGTTGGACGGCATGTTTTAAAAAAACTCTCTGGTGGAGTTCAATATCAAATTTTGGTCCAGTGTCATCATTCTGATGATTAGATTTCTCTTCTCTTGAATTCCGTCATATGATCTCATTTTTCTCGAGTCATCCTTGTACACTTGGCTACCCTCATTGCAAGAAATTGGCTACTAGTGATGAAAACACTCGTAAGATGATACACACTAGCTATTTTGGACTACTTTACTTGATTGGAAAGGAAAATTAAGGAACTGTGATGACTAGGTGATTCAAAGCAGCTCATTGAGTTTTACGAAAATAGCCATTTTTTTGTGAAGATTGGAAAATTGTCACAGATATCAGTTGGTCCCCACAGGTCAAAAATTTAAAAATTTGTCACAAAAGACAAGTGACTGAACCTAACTTGCAAAATATGCCATCGTCATATCGTAACAAACAAATTATGGGCCCACCACATATTGTTTGAGGTTTCATGGTGAAAAGCAATCGTCGGTAAACCCAACATTCTGGAAGAATGCCACCAAGCATCCTAGTCAGTGTAACATGAGCCTACCAGTCATGATAGCTAAGAATTTGTGATGAATAACGTACATCACTATTAGTATTGTGACCTGTCAGCTTGTGTGTCACGGGCCAAATCATCCTCAGATCCAACTCCTCACTCTCTTTCTCATGATCAGATATCAAAATTTTCCATTTTAGAATGTGAGTTTTCAGGCAATAAAATTACATTTCACAAATGATTTTTTTTTTCAAAATATTTTGGTGTAACGAACATTTACTTTCATACATAAAAAGAAAAAGTGGGCCTAGCTAATAGTGATTTTACTTTTCAAAATAAAGTGGTTTTATATCATTTATTTCACTCTGCCGACTACGTGGGCCCAAGCTTGTCACGGGCCAAGAAAAAGATTGTTACTAAAATAGTTCCGAAATCTGATCGGGCCTAGCTCTACTTGAGACTTAGTTCAAACTCAAAATGAACCCTACCCAAACAATTACGGAGCCAAGACCCTGCTCCATCTCCCCCGCTCCAACACATCAATATGGGCTCGGTTCGCCTCAAAAAAAAAAATCATTATGGGCTCGGTCCTCCTTCCAAAGAAAAGAACAAAGCAAGCTAGGTCTCTAGAACTCACATCGGAATCTGTCAAGGCTTTAAGCCTACTAGGGGAATCCGTCAAGGCGATCCAATTTCTCCATATCTTTTCTTATTGGCAGCAGAGGGCCTTTCGTGCCTTTTAAAAGACAAAGTTCAATCATCTATCCTCAGTGGCATAATGGTGGCGCCATCGGCTTCGGTGGTCAGTCACCTACTCTTTGCAGATGATAGCCTGCTGTTCTTCAAGGCGAGTAGGGAGAATGCGGAGATTATTAAGGAGACATTGCAAGAATATTGCAAAGCGTCAGGGCAACAGATCAATAGAGACAAATCGTCTATTCACTTTGCAAAAGGATGCCGGCAGAACACCCGTGACGAGATAGTGGACCTTCTTGAGGTTCATAACATGGCTCTTAGTGAGAAGTATCTGGGGATGCCGACAGATGTGGGGAACTCGTCTAACGGGGCTTTCAAATACCTCAAGGACCGGGTTTGGAAGAGGGTTCAGGGATGGATGGAACAAGCCCTATCAGCAGGAGGCAAAGAGGTATTGATCAAGTCAGTGGCCCAAGCCATACCGACCTACTCGATGGCGTGCTTCCGTCTACCGCGAGGCTTGTGCCAACATATCGATGGACTCCTTAGAAACTTCTGGTGGGGAAGTAAGGAGGGGAAAAGAAGAACATGCTGGGTCGCATGGGAGGAGATGATGAAGCCCAAACATTGTGGGGGCATGGGTTTTCGTGACACAGAGCTGTTTAACCTTGCTCTCCTGGCAAAGCAAGCATGGCGCCTACTGACTGAACTGGGTTCTCTCAGTGCTCGGATTCTGAAGGCTGTGTACTTCCCGAACAATGATTTTCTGGACGCTCAACTGGGTGCCTCTCCATCCAGGGTATGGCGTGCAATTATGGATGGAAGGAATATTTTAGAACAGGGGATTATCAGACGAATTGGGATTGGGGAAGACACAAGTATTTGGCACATGAATTGGCTACCCAGAGACGGATTATTCAGATCAGTGAGTCGCAGTACAGAAGGGCAACACTTATCCTTGGTTAGTGAACTGATAGACCACACGTCGTGCTCTTGGAAAAGTGATATTCTTGAGGTGGTGTTTGCACCGATGGACAGAGAGGTAATCAGATGTATCCCTTTGTGCAGTCGACGGCAACCCGACTTCTGGGCATGGCACAATGAGAAATCTGGCGTTTTCTCGATCCGCTCGGCGTACCGCATGTTGGTGAACAATTGCATGAGGCGCACTGCCTGGCTGGAGAATGATGCGAGCAGATCAAATACAAGGTGGTGAACAATTGCATGAGGCGCACTGCCTGGCTGGAGAATGATGCGAGCAGATCAAATACAAGGGCGGAGGATAAAGAGTGGACGACCATCTGGAACACCAAGGTACCCTCTAAGCTCCGCGTCTTCTTGTGGAGATTGGCTAAACACTCGATTCCCACCAAGGATGTACTCCACCACAGAAACATGTCCACTCATAGCACCTGCAGCATATGTGGGTTGGAGGATTCATGGCAACACTCACTGCTGGACTGCAACATGTCACGGAGTGTGTGGTCTTTAGAGGAAACAGACGTGGTTGAACATCTCTATCAGATTCAGGAACAGGATGCGAGAGGGTGGCTAGTGTAAGGATCACGGAGTACTGAGAGGGGGGGGGGGGGGTGAATCGGTAGCACTCGTAAATTTCTTCGGCGAGGTACTTTAACAATCCTACTAGTTGGCTAGGTGATAACAAGAAGCAAGCAATGCGCACACACTAACAAGACTAGCTAAGAGCAGCCCTACACAAGCAATTCTACCGAGAGAAAAACGAACAACCCTATCAATCAATTCAAGAGTAAATGCGGAATAGTAAGTGCTAGTAAGTAAAGAGATGAGATAGAGATTGCTCATGGATTTTTAGCCCGTGGTATCGGGAGGATGGCGCCTCCCTCTAGTCCACGTTGGGTCACTCCCGCCGGAGTCTCGACCCCTCCCTCCGCTCGATGGCGATCCCCTCTAGAGCATTCTTCACCCTCCAAGTGAAGACGCGGGCACGTCCCGCCGGCAACTCCGGATACTCCTCCGAGGGTAAGGATCCGCACGTGATGCGGTCCAAAGGGCGCTCTCTCCTTGTTGCTTCTTTCACACGGGAAACATGAAGACCGTGTACAAACTTGTAGAGACTTCCACAATCTTTGGCAAGCTCTCTACCAACGTCTAACCGGTCTAGGTCTTGCCATAGACCAAGAGTAACAGCTCAAGATGACTCTCTATGCACACACTAGCCCTAGAGATCAAGGATGCTCTTGTTCCTCTCTCAATAGCACTAAGATCACTCCAAATCTTCAACAAGTGCTCTCTCTTCTTGCTCTTGGCTTCTCCTAGGCAACCTCACCTGTTCCACTGGCCAAGAGACCCTCAAAGGGGTGGGCAACCAGCTATTTATAGCCTCCAAGCTCGAAACTAGCCGTTGCTCAAAAGTACTAAGGAAAACAGTAGACCGTACCATTGACCGTACTGTCCGGTCTCCATACCACCGTATGGTACGGTCTCCATCTGAGCACTGTCCAGAGACTTCTCCTTCTCTGTTCCATCATCTTCAAAGTAGACCGTACCATACGGTCCTCATGACCGTACCATACGATCTCTTCTTCAATCCTCTCAACAGAAACTTCCATCTCTCTGTAACTTCATCCTCTGTAGACCGTACCATACGGTCCTTGCACCGTACCGTCCGATCCATGGTACGGTCTCCATATCTTCTTCTTCCAGAGACTGCACCTTCTCTGTAGCTTCATCCAATGTAGATCGTACCGTACGGTCTCTACCATCGTACCATACGATCTCTTCTCTTCCTGTTTCCAAAAACTCTGTCTTCTCTGTCTGGATCCCCAGTAGAGACCATACCATACGGTCTCCTTGACCGTACTGTACGATCTGCTCCGCAGAAGCTGAAACTTGATCCTCTCCTCGATACTTGCTTCCAACTTCTTCAACTTGGTTCCTCATCTTCTCTCCTTTGACCCTAGTGCCCAAGAGACTTCCTTTTGCATCCAATGATCTCTACCACTAGTGTGCACTAAGAGAACCAACTCGAACCCTCTTGATAGTCCGGTTTTTCCTATGGACTCAAGCCTACATCTATACCAAGCCAACACTTGCTTGGATCTAGCATGTCCTTAGCCTTGATCCATCTTTTCGACCGCGACTCCATCAAGTCCAATGTCCCGAGTTGTCGAGGCAACCAATCATCGAGATCTTCAATAGAGATAAGGTTGACGTAGTCCTCCATCATATGTGACCATAGGCAACAACCTACAAAAGAGTTAGTCACATACAACATGATCATCTGTAGCACCCTCAATTTTGTGCTCATTTAAAAACCCTTAAAATTTGACCCTTTTAAAAAAAATTCAACTAAAAACAATTTTCTAGATTAAGTTGGAACCAAAAATAAAATTTTTGAATTTTAATTCATGCACAAAGCTCACCATATGCATTTTGGAGTTTATTGTTTTTATTTTAAGTGTTAGTTTGGTTTTTGTTTTTGTCCGAATTTGAATTGCCTTCAAATTCAAATTCCAGAAAATGTTTGAATCAAAGCCAGCCCCAAAAACCGTGTTGGGTCAAAACTCCAGCCGGCCCAGTCTTCTTTTCCTTTTTCTCTTCTTTTTCTCCTTCACCGCGCCAGCCCGCTCCCGGCCCACTTTCTCCCGGCCCAACGCGACGCGGCCCGTTCCCCCCTTCTGTGTTGCCGACAGGTGGGGCCCGCGTCGTCGTCTTCCTCCTGGCGACGCCGGCGTGAAATCCGCCGCCGCCCATACCGGGCTGCCGGAGTTCGTCACTGCGTCGTTTCAGCGCACAGGAGTCGTCCTCGCCGCTCACGTGAGCCACACCACCACTCCTCCATCCCGTTCCATCGCACAGCGCCGCCCCGTCGCATCAAACCCTAACCCCGACGAGAACTCCGATGAAGCCCATGCCGCACTGATCTTCTCCGTCAGCCACAGTGCCCTCTCGTCGCGTCCAAGCCGCTGGAGCCACTCCGCGCCCGCGTCATCGAGCTAGCACCGCCATTACCTGTCGAATCGACGTCAATCCGGCGAGAAAATATCTAGCCGGAGCCCCGATATTTCCCGGTGAAGAACCGCCTTTGCGCGGCTATAAAGCACGCTCCCGAGCTCCCACCTCACTCCCTCCGTCACTCCGCCACCGCCCACTCATCTCGCGCAGTCGAGCCCCCTTCTCTCTGTAGCGTCCCGCCTCCTCGAGGCCGGGCCCGCACGCCTGGCAGCTCTCTAGGACGTCAAGACTATCCTCACAGACCAACGCATGTCTTTTCTGCGCACTTTGTCCTCACTCGTGCGCACCCGGGAACGACTTCCCGGTCGGTCACCCATCCTGAAATTGCTCCAGGCCAAGCACGCTTAACCTCGGAGTTCTTTCGAGATGAGCTTCCGGAAAAGAAGTTGCAACTTGTTGATATGAGTATTCTATCAATCCTATTAAGCCTTGGGCCGGGATGTCACATACTCACCCCCTTAGAAGATCGACGTCCTCGTCGATCAACCCCAATCCAGGAATGTCCCCTCTTGGCCACGTCCGTGTGTCCAGTGCCAGCGCATGTGCCATGCTGTGTGACCACTCTGGGCCCACACCAGCCATGCGCACCATGCCTGCGCAACTGCGCCCACACGCGCCCGTGAAACCGCGAGGGTCGGCTCTGATACCACTTGTAGCGTCCCGCCTCCTCGAGGCCGGGCCCGCACGCCTAGCAGCTCTCTAGGACGTCAAGACTATCCTCACAGACCAACGCATGTCTTTTCTGCGCACTTTGTCCTCACTCGTGCGCACTCGGGAACGACTTCCCGGTCGGTCACCCATCCTGAAATTGCTCCAGCCAAGCACGCTTAACCTCGGAGTTCTTTCGAGATGAGCTTCCGGAAAAGAAGTTGCAATTTGTTGATATGAGTATTCTATCAATCTTATTAAGCCTTGGGCCGGGATGTCACACTCTCTCTCTCTCTCTCTCTCTCCCATCTCCGGCCAATCTCCGACGAGCATCTCAGCCGCATCCCAGCACTCCCCGCTTCCTTCGAGCTCGAGGTGAGCACCTCCGCTCCTTGCTCTTCCCTCTGCGCCCCCTCTTCTCCCTCCTCGCGCACCCGAGGCTGGCCCGCATCGAGCGCGGCCGCTCCGCCGCCCCCTTTCTCCCTCTCCGGCCGCCGTGGGATGTTCCCCGGCCAGGCCAAGTCCACGCGTAGCGCGCACACACTCACCCGCACGCCCTCACGCCCCCGTAGCAGCTCTCCCGCACGCGCACACCATATTCCCCGCGCGCGCCCGAGCGCCGCCCGTCTCCGGCGAGCTCGCAGCGCCGCCCTAGCCCCTGTCCTCGTCAACGTCAAGCGCTCCCAGAACCGCCGTCGCACGGAGAGCCCGCAGCCACCCTCCGCTCCCCGTTCCGACCACCGCAGCCGCCGCCGGCGTGCACTCCGGCGCCGCGCCGCCGCGCCTGACCGCGTCGTGTGGCCATCCGACGTGGCTGCCACGTCGGCGCCACGGGCCCACGACGACCGAGTCGCACCGCCACGTGGTGCGCTCGGTGCACCGTGGACCTCTCCCTCTTGCGCACCGGTCCACAGCCCTCGTAGACCCAGTTCACCAAACAGTAGCGCACAGTAATCTGGCCCTCTGGACCCGCATGTTAGCCTCTCTCACGCAGCACAAAATGCTAAGTACCCCCGAGTTTGTACACAGAAACCATTTTCGAGTGTATTTCCAATAACAGAAAAATTCCAGTAAATTCCCAAAAATCCTATATTCCTTTCTAACCATTTTGCAACCTTTGTACACCTCTGGAAAATTAGGATGTTGATTATACTTAATTAAGTTGGTCAAATCCTAATCTTTCCCTTTCATATTCATTCGAAAATTCATAACTATTTCATCTTAACTCCGAATCCAGAAATTCTTTCGCCTAAATTCTTCTAAAATACTTATCTATTCATCTACACCAAATCCATCTCTATTGTTGTTTATTTGGATTTTATTTTATTTAATGATTGTTGTTTGTTTGAGCGGTAGATTTATTTGCCCTTTATTTACTTTTGATCGTTAGATAACCAAGCGTTCGAAGAAGAGCACGAGGACCCCGACTACGAGGAAGGACTAGAGGAAGAAGACTTTGAAGGCAAGTCCTAACCTCCTTGACCATATTGCGCCTATGTTTGCAAATAATCCTACTTAGAGCCTGTTTTCAAATAAACATGCATAATATTTATAAATGATTTAAATGCTTAGTATGTCCTAAGTAATTGTTGATTGCCTCACCTTGATATTGCTTATACCCTAATCTCCTTGTTAACCCTAGGTCCCAACATCATTAATCTTTAATGATATGTTGGATGAAAATGCTGCTTAGGACTTTATTACACTGTGTATATAATTAATCTTGCTACACATGTTTTTGAGTTAAAATGTGTGCGTGCTTGGTGGTGTGCGTAAATGTGAACTTGGGTGGATTAGTGATGATATGCAATCCATAGTGGGGTATGTTTTGGCGGGACCAGGCGAGGTAGTCCTCAGTGGGGAGGCTATCTCTGGGACGCCTTTCCTCGTGAGGACTGGCTATTGAAGATGCCTGGTTCGGTCGTATAAGGACCGGTTCATGTGCCGCCTTGCTTAGCACCTATCGTGCAACCACATGCCTTGTATGGGAAAGGTTTGGAACCACACCCTGCTATAGTGTCACCCGGTACCCACCAGGAGGCGGGAGTTGCAGCGGAAGCCAGGAGAAGACCTAACGAGATTGGCGTTAGCGTCCGGCGGTTGGTGATGGCCTGTGGCCCTTATTCCTATGGTGAATGGATGCCCCTGGTTGTGGATTTTCCGTGGTGGTGCCGTGGTGACATCAAGTAGGTACGGAACCATTAGTATGCCAGTCTAAACCATGACGATGGCAAAGGCTGGTATACCTTGTGGGTAAAGTGCACAACCTCTGCAGAGTGTCGAATCTATCCGGATAGCCGTGTTCCACGGCATTGGACAATTGCGAAAGCAATGGCCACACAAATGATTAGATTTTCCTGTGTGAGTTATCCTTGGCGTGTGTGTTTTGGAATACACCGGTTTGGAGCCGTGTGCTGGTTGTCGGCCAGCGTTAAAACTTGGGAACTGGCGGGATGGATGCATCTCCCCCAGGGCCAACCAACCCCACTAAATTCAAAACCTTACTTGACATAGTTTGCGAAGCCGTTTTGCTTTTCAATCAAACCCTTGCACAAAAATTGGCTTTTCGGCCAATATGATTACACCCCCAGCCTTTATCCTTGATTCCTCCCTTGCATGCTATTAACCCTTGTGTTAGGACTTGTTGAGTACCTTATGTACTCACTCTTGCTTCAATCATTCAGAAGAAGAAGAACCAGAGTATGACTTCCAAGGCGATGGCGATGATGAGTAGGGTTTCGTCCGCGCGCAAGTCTGCCTGTAGAGTGGACCCCGCTTCAGTCTTCCGTTGCAGTAGTTCTAGTGTTGTGTCACTGTCCTCAGTGACGCTCAAGTATGGTGTTTGTGCCATGTTGTAATAAGGCTTTTGACCATTGTAAAAAAGACCTTTTGTAATATAAAGGATTGTAATGAGACTTGGTAATATTATCAATGGTATGACTCTGAGATGCCATTCTGTATAAGTGTCGTATCAGCTACTGATCCAGGGACTGATACGGTAAGCACTAGTGCTCCAGAAATGGGGTACGACATCATCCAATCACCAAAACATTCATACCTTTGGGGTTTCCATACTCCAATGGTCATGAAGCTTACAGCTAGCGGCCATGTTTGAAACGCTGCCACATGACAAAGCGACGAGGGTGGTAGTCACGCTATGGGCAATCTGGTTTGCACGACGAAAGACTATACATGAGCAGTCTTTCCAAAGCCCGCTCTCCACTCACGGTTTCATTAACAGATTTTTATCTGATCTGGACATGGAAGTATCGGCACCGAAGGAGAGAAGGGAAAGCAGACAGCAGGCACCAAAACTTCGATGGATACCTCCACCAGCAGGGAAAGTGAAGATCAATGTTGATGCGGCTCTGTCCAAAATCTCTTGTACCGGTGCTGCTGCAGCAGTGGCAAGGGACGGGAATGGAGCGTTCATGGGAGCGTCAGCCATTGTGTATTTGGGGGTGTCGGACGCTGAACAGTTGGAAACCATGGCTTGTCGGGAGGCCCTGGCACTAGCAGCTGATCTGAGCCTACAGAGCTTCAGAGTGGCAAGCGACTGCTTGAACGTTGTCAAAAGTGTTCATGGCACAGGCATGGGTGTGTATGGCCAGATCATCCAGGAGATCAAGCCACGGATGGCTAGTTTTACCTCGGTGGATTTGGTACACGAGGGTCGGGAGTCTAATTTTGATGCTCATACTTTAGCTCGTCACTGTATCTTTGAGTCTGTAGGTCGCCACGTTTGGCTCTTGAGTCCGCCTGTTGGCATATGTAATTCCATCCTCATGAACAATCAATAAATGATGGGAGTTGTCCTAAAAAAAACATCGGAATCGGCAGGGGATTGAGCCACGGACTAGACCGATGCTCTTCCTGAATCGAACTAGCTACGCCTACATATATTCCCTGTCCACTTCTGCTCGCCGCCGTGCGCTGGTGTAATCCGATCTCCGTGGCACGAGCCGGCCACCACGTACTCGCAACACGGAAACCGTACCAACTAGATTTTTCACATAATCAGCGACTCCGCGGCGACTGACGCCGGGGACGGCGTCGGCACATCGACCATCGTCGCCGAGGCGGTGACTGGGTGGCACGTGCTCAAGGTCCAGGGGTTCTCCGAGACCAAGGGATTGCTCGGCGTCGGCAACTGCGTCTGTTCCGGCGCCTTCACCGTCGGCGGGCATAAGTGGCACGTCTTATACTACCCTGACGGTATCGGGCACTCCGACTGGATATCCATATTGATACGCTTTGAGGATGGTAACAACTGCAAAGCCAAAGCATGAGCCAAGTTCAGTTTACTCAACAGGTTGACAAGCCAGTGTCAGGCCACAGTAAAACAACTATCATATCACAATTTTCGGGCATGTGTCCAACTTTGGGCTTTCTTGACTATATCAGTAGGGTGACATTGAAGTCATCGCCTTACCTGTATGATGACATTTTTAAAATCAAGTGTGAGATCACTGTGTATGGCGATATGCATTCAAAGACTACACGACCTAGATACCCGTGGTGCCACCTCCTGAGAGCAGGCCCGTCTTTGAGCATGGGCAGGGTGGGCGACCGAACAGGGCCCCCAAATTCTGAAGTTCGCATTGCATAGAGGAAGCGGCCCAACACAGCCCATCAGACAAGGAAGCAAGCGTTCGATGCATGAAAGGAGGCACGGCAGCCTGTTTTGCATTTGCCGTTTGGTGATTGAATTTATTGTTCAATAGCTTCCACCGGAAGCCACGCCGCCATCCTCCGCTTCAGCCCCAAATCGCATTAGCGCTCGCCGCTGCTGCTTGCTTTTCCCGATCCCCACCAAAGTTGCGATTCGCCGGCAACCCGGGCGGCCTCAATGACGCACGAGCGGGACGTGCTGGTTCACAATCCAAACAGCAAGGAGCAGGCAGCGCTGGTTGGTTCGCATGTGAAGCCCTCAAGCAAGCAGGCAGGCATGTCCTTTTCATTTTTTAATCTACAATCGGCGGCCATGTCTCCATGTTCTTTTCTGTTTTTTAATCTTGGTAATATACTATGCTAGCTAAGCGCTTGAGTTTGGTTTGTTAAACAGGTAGGACTAGGAGCAGTATCCATCAGCAATCAAGCTATCATGTCTTCTACTAGGAATAGAAAATATGATTCTGGTTTTGAAAAGCGTAAGAAGAAACAGAGGCTAGAAGCAGCTGCTCAATGTCATAAGGGTGATATGGACAGATTTGTTGTGAAAGCACCTCAATTTGATTCCGAAAATCAAACAACAGAACTTGAGGCTCAGGTTGAAGAAAATCAGGGCCAGGAAGATGGTAACATTGGAGTACAACTTGAGGCACGGGTTGAAGAAATTGGTCAAGGAGATGATGCTAATATTGCCGACGAAGTTAATGGCTCTACCGATGATGTCGATACTTCTTTTCAAACTGATATATTTGATCCAAGAATGTGGGATGCACTTGATTCTAAAATGATTGATATCTCGTTGCAAAAGGGTCCTAAAAGAGACTTGTCCATTACGAAAGGTCCTAAAGACAAAACATCTAGGAGATTTTCTGCTACAGCATACACTAGAGTTCACCCTAATGGAGAAATGAGTGACAGGAAATGGCTTGTATACAGAAAAGAACTTGACAAAGTATTTTGTTTTGGTTGCAAATTATTGAGAAAGGGGCTTGGGAAAGGTCAGCTAGTAAATGAGGGTTTGAATGATTGGCATCATCTTACTCATAGACTTAAAGAGCATGAAGGTGGTCCAGAACATCTTATGAATATGGCTACTTGGTGTGATCTGCGTCTCCAACAATGAGACAATTGATAAAGTTACTCAACGAGAACTTGAGAAAGAGAGGGACCATTGGAGAAAAGTTTTATATAGACTTATCTTAATTGTAAAGTTTCTTGCAGAACATAATCTAGCATTTCGTGGCACTAATTGCAAGTTGAACCAAGATAATAATGGCAATTTCTTAGGATTGATTGAAATGATAGCTGAATTTGATCCAATCATGCAGCAACATGTTCAACGCATCACGAATGATGAAATGAGGGTTCATTTTCTTGGTCCTAGCATCCAGAATGAGTTAATAAGTTTGCTTGCAACAGCTATCAGGTCTGAAATCCTAAGAAAGATAAAAGAAGCGAAGTACTTCTCAGTTTTAATTGATTGTACTCCTGATGCAAGTCACCAAGAACAAATGTCTTTGATTATAAGGTATGTTGATGCATCTTCTGGTCCTATTTCCGTTGAAGAATCTTTTTTGGGGTTTCTTGATGTGAATGATACATCTGGTCAAGGATTATTTGATGTTCTAAAAGATGAATTGAAGAATCTGGACCTTGATTTAGATAATGTGAGAGGGCAGGGATATGATAATGGGTCAAATATGAAAGGAAAACACAAAGGTGTGCAAAAGAAATTTTTAGATACAAATCCTAGAGCTTTTTATTCAGCTTGTAGTCGCCATAGTCTGAATTTAACTCTTTGTGATATGGCGAAGTCTTGTGAGAAGGCAAAAAACTTTTTTGGAGTTATACAACGCATCTATCAAACATTTGCAAAGTCTACCAAGAAATGGCAGATTCTTAAAGATAACATCACGGGATACACTCTTAAGTCATTGTCATGTACTCGTTGGGAGAGTCGTGTCGATAGTGTTAAGGCTATAAGGTTTCAATTTCTAGAAATAAGGGGAGGCTTTACTACAAGTGGCTGAAAGCGACAATGATCCGTTGACAAGTAGTGAAGCTAAATCTTTAGCAGATAATGAACTTGGTGACTTTGAGTTTTTGTTGGCAGTAATCATATGGTATGAAATATTATCTGCTGTTAATTTGGTCAGCAAGCAACTACAAGCAAAGGATATGATTATTGATATTGCAACTGAAAGAGTACAGGGACTGATTTCCTTTTTCAATAAGTACAGAGAAAATGGCTTTCCCCAAGCATTGGAAGCTGCAACAGAAGTTGCACTTGACATGGGTATTGATCCAGTGTTCCGCACTAAGCGTAAAATCAAAAGAAAGAGACAGTTTGATGAGACCACTAATGATGAATCTACTGTGACACAATCTGCACAAGAATCATTCAGGGTGAATTATTTTATTGCTGTTGTTGATCAAGCTATAGCTTCACTTACTACGAGATTCGAACAATATCAAGGGTTTGAAAAGATTTTTGGTTTCTTGTTTACTTCAAACAAGTTGTGCTCCCTCGATGATAAGAGTTTATTTTCTTCATGTATTAATCTTGAGGCTGCACTTAAAAGTGGAGAAAAATCAGACATTGATGGAAAAGAATTGTTTGTGGAGTTAAAGCTCGTCCGAGATTTGATTAAGGAATCTATGGGCCCTCTTGACATTTTGAAGTATTTGAAACAGCTAGGATGTTTTCCCAATGCTGTTATTGCATATCGGATTTTGTTAACCGTTCCCGTAACTGTTGCATCTGCAGAAAGGAGTTTTTCTAAACTCAAGTTGTTGAAATCCTATTTGCGTTCTACTATGACACAAGAAAGAGTCAATGCATTAGCAACAATAGCACTTGAGAGTGTTCTTTTGGAGCAGATTAAGTATGAAGATATTATTGAAGATTTCACCTCAAGAAATACTAGAAGGATCCTTCTTTTCAGTGCAACATAAGGTAATTTTATTTGTTGAGCACTACTTTCACTCTTTTAGCATCAATATTTGATACATTCCTAAATATTCTGAAAACAGCAAGTATTGAAGTTATATAGTTAACTACAAGTGTATTTTGGTTATGTAAATTTTTATATTTTAGGGCCCCATTTCCCGTTTCGCCCCTGGGCCTCAAAAACTCAGAGATGGCCCTGCTCAGAGACGACCTAGATGGTAAAGTTGAAGGTGATGTGAAGTTCAAGGTTGGAAGGAAGACCTTTACCGCACATCGGAGTATTCTTGCTTTTCGATCATCAGTGTTCATGGCCGAGCTCTTTGGGACGATGAAGAAGAAGAAGGCAGCTGCTACCGTGCATATTAATGACATGGAACCTAGAGTGTTCAAGGCTTTTCTCCATTTCATCTACACGTGTGTGTCGCACTATCCTTATTATTATTAAACCTTACCCCTGCATTGGAATGTGGTTATATCACTTATCGTTTGTAACACCATGAACATAAGTACTCTTGTCAACCATGTCTTCCTTTGGGAAAATATAAATACGATACCCTGGAATACTCTCGGGTGAAATGCTACAACGGGTTATCCGTCCGCTTGCGGATATTCTATTTAACATGACAAACCTTATAATTCATATCTAGTACTTGTTACTAGTTGTGGATTATTTGGTTAAATAGTGCAAGTGAACAATTCCATAACCCCCGGCGTCTCCCCGCGGTCGCGTGTTTCCCGCGTGACCGTAAGAGACGCCAACAACCGCCATGAAAGATGCAAGGTTCATCGAGGAATTGCTCGTAATTGATGGGTTCTCGAGGCCCACGCTGCTTCTGGAACCGGGACTTGTCAGCTACTGCGACTAGATCATCGCCCTTGCGCTTCTTATCCTTCGAGCCCGATCCTTCAGGTTTGTCCGACTTGTTCTTGTTATCTTGGCGTCTGCGGTAGGAGTCCTTGTCGCGCTCAGCGCATAACTCGTTCCCTGCAGCGTATGAGTCGGCTAAGGCCAGCATCTCTCTGACAGAGCCGGGATAGCCTTGACCCATCTTGTGGAGTAAAGGTTGGTCGGTGCAACCGTTGATAAAGGCCGAGATGACTTCTGTCTCGGTGATGCTTGGTATCTCGTTCTTCTTTTGCGAAAAACGCTGGATGAAGTCCCGAAGGGACTCGCCCTCCTTCTGCTTGATCATCTTGAGATCTCTGCTTTTGGCGGGTCTTTGTGCTGTCGGCTTGTAAGTATCAATGACTGTGTGACGGAGCTCATCCCAGGACTTGATAGACCCGGGTGGCAAGTTAGCTAGCCAACGTCTTAACGGCGGAGCTAGCATGATGGGAAGGTAGCAGGCCATGACAGCTTTGTTGCCGCCAGCGATGTGAACGGCGAGGGAGTAGGTATTTAACCACTCGGCCGGATCTTCCTTTCCGTCGTACTTCTCAACTCCTGGCAGGCGCATTGACTCGGGGAATCGCGCCGAGTTGCAGAGCCTTCGGGTGAGAGCTTGCAGTCCGTCGATGTCGGCTGAGTCGTCGTCCGAATGACGGTCGTTGCGTCGGGGAGAGCCGCTGCGACGTGGGGGCGTGTCTCGGCGTTCATCGTCGCGAGGGCGCCTGTCACGGTCCTGGTCACGGTGTTGGCGATGACCATCACGGTAACGATCTTCATCGTGGCCGTTCCTGCGTTGGCCATCTTCTCGACGATCTTCTCGGCGTCGGTCGTCCCGATGTCTGTCGTTGTCACGGCGTCGGCGATCATTGTCGCGGTCCCGCTCCTCCTCCTGTCGGCGGTATTCTCTCCGCGGCGCCTCTCGAGGAGGTGTGTCTCGAGGTGGAGTTCTCCTTGGTGGTGATCGCGCTGGCGGGGTTGGTGACCGATCAGGGGAGCGACGTCGCGGTGAGCGAGATCGTCTGGGTGATCGTCGTCCGGGTGAACGTCCAATGCCGAAGCGATCATAGTCATCCTGTCGGGCGCGTTCTCGATCTTCTGATCTTTGGCGACGTATGGCGTTGATATCTCGGCGAGCATCAAACCCAGGTCGAGCTATCACCTGGCGGTGAAGATTTTGCTGGGGAGGTGCTTCCGCGGCTGCCGGAGTTCGTTGGCGGTTGTCACTCGGATTTTCCAGGAGCCTACGCCTTCTGTTGGACGATGAAGAGCTGGGGGCCCGAGAGGGAGTTTGACTCCTCAGGTGGGTGGCAGCTTCGGCGTAACACTTAGCCTTGTCGAGCAGAGGCGTGATGGCTGCTGGCGAGAAGTTTGGGTCGTTTATGGCTGCCTCGACCTGGTCAAGGATGGTCCTGTTGGCGACCATGTTCTGCTCCGG
The DNA here is from genome assembly GCA_007726485.1 of Eragrostis curvula. Classification (NCBI taxonomy): domain Eukaryota; kingdom Viridiplantae; phylum Streptophyta; class Magnoliopsida; order Poales; family Poaceae; genus Eragrostis; species Eragrostis curvula. The sequence continues at coordinate 12,174,055 of CM017440.1, read as the reverse complement.
TGTCCGAAAGGCTTGATGACCGTTGACGTCAACGAAAAGTGAACGTTGGAGATCGCGAGATCTGCTATTGTTCCTTCTTCTAGGAGAACGATTGTAGTCATCGGGATTCTCGTCTTCCTCAGGTATTGTGCCGAGGGCACCTTGATTGTTTAGTCGGGATTGTTGAGCCCGAGCTGCAGCTGCTGCAGCTGCTCGGCGTTCATTGCAGAGGAGATCCTTGCCCGCCTTATATAGTCGGGGGTACAAGGTTACATGGAAAGTATCCTAGTCGGTTACAACATGGAAATACTTGGAGTACAAGTCAAGAAACCCTTTGAGGTCACGCCGAGTAGTAGAACCTTCCAACTCTGCATCGTGGGCTACTCGGTCTCTTCTGGGCTGGTCCGACTACCCTTGTCCGGTTACTCGGCCCTTTGGTCTTGAGGGTACCCGGGGGTCATGGTAACGACAATCTTGTATTAGCTATGTGACCATCGGGTCAACCATGTCTGACTTGGATTGTTTGTGATAAACTTACAAGCAAAGCAGACCTGATATGAACCAAATCAATATGTTTACTCCTTGACCCATTTGACCTCTATGTTTCTATTTATGTGCATGTCATTCGTTCTGTAACAAGGGTTACAGTGTTTAATTACAGATAAATAATATGGATTAGTGTTAATAGTGAGTTTCAGTATTGCAACGGAGGTTAGGTCGGCAACACACTGTGGGTCGGCAATTATGTAAGTAGCAACCAATTATGGGTTGGTATAATGTTAGTAGCATCGGAGGTTCGGTCGGTAATACTCGAGCAATACCGACTCGCCATAGGTTGGTAAAAACTGGTCGATCGGTAAAAGTTTTACGACGCCATTTATCACAAGCATGTTTAATCATGATTTTATCAAACCAAACTTTGTTTTTGGATTTCCAGATTTCCCAGCACACAGCTGCCAGTCCTTCTGTGTATACTTTGTCACCACCAGGAAGCACAATTTTAATCTATTCCTTGTATTGTTCCACATTACTAGGACGAGTGTTAGAACCAAAACATTGGGCTATAATTCCCCAAACCACTTTAGCAATACAACAGGAGAACAGCAGATGGTCAATTCTCTCAGGTTGTTGACAAAAATAACAAGTTGGATCTCCTTGCCATTTCCTTTTTATCATATTATCTTTGGTTAAAATAGCCCCATTTTCAATCAACCAAAGGATAATTTTCAACTTTTCAGGAATTTTTTCTTTCCATAAGTGTTTATAAGGACCATTATAAGAAGGAAAATTTGGCCAGGCTGATGCACAAGTAATGCGATTAAGTTTAGCAAATAATATTCAAATATACATACAAATGTTTGGACTGATATATTAGCGGTAATAATACGAACTAACAATTAAACTATTTTATACCTTCTAACCAATTTGTGCAAGACAGTTTGAATTAGATAAGCTATGTCAAATATACAGAAGCAACGTGGAAAGATATCCACGCCACTTCCAAACGTATCGGATCCATAGCGTGCAAGGCAAGGACACATGGACATACGGAGTACGGACCCCTTTTGTTTATATCGTCTATATATATAACAAACTCGCCTCCATTGGCCGACGAAAGACAACCCATCACAAAATCCTTCTGTTCATCTATTACTTTTCGTGTAGAAAATGCCCGCTGGTTCCGATTCTGTCGTTGCCCGCGACGGTGGCGGCAGCGGCAGCACTTCGATCGTCACCACAGAGACGGCGACTGGCTGGCACGTTCTCAAGGTCGAGGGTTACTCCAAGCTCGGGAAGCTCGGTGTCGGCAAGTGTCGCAGGTCGGGAACTTTCAGCGTAGGAGGGCACGCCTGGAGCATCATATACTACCTTGACGGTCACGATAAAGAGAGTGCCGACTGGATAGCCGTTGGTGTAACAGTTAGTCATCCTGCCGGGGACAGCAACATCAGGGCGCAAGTCAAGTTGAGCATACTCGACAAGGACGGGGAGCCAGTGTCTGAAAAAACTGGTGTACACACATTCTCGAGCACGTGTCCCCCATCTTCAAGGGGATTTCCCCGATTCATCGAAAGACAGTACTTGCTGGAGTCACCCTATTTCATAAACGATGGCTTTTGTATCAGGTGCCATCTCACTGTCTGGAACGAGACCTGTGAAGTGTCCGTGGTGCCACCGCCGGACCTGCATGAACATCTTGGTAACCTCCTTACCAGTGGGGTTGGGGCGGATGTGACCTTTGAGGTCGGCGAGGAGACATTTGTCGCCCATAAGAACGTGCTCGCTGCGCGATCTTCAGTGTTCATGGCGGAGTTCTTCAGCTGCCCAATGAAAGAAAAAATCACAGAAAACATACAGGTTGAGGGAATTGACGCTAATGTGTTCAAGACCATGCTCCACTTCATCTACACTGACTCGCTGCCAGACTTGGATGGAGATGACAAGGTGGTGATGGTTCAGCATCTGCTTGTGGCGGCAGACAGATATAACATGGAGAGACTTAAGTTGATCTGCGAGAACTTCTTGTGCACCCATATGAACTCAAGTATAGTGGCGACTACCCTTGTACTAGCTGAGCAGCATAATTGCATTGGGCTTATGGAGGCATGCATAAAGTTCCTCGAGTCGCCGGGCAATCTAAAGGTGGTTATGGCTGGTGATGATTTTCAACATCTCAAGAATAGTTGCCCTTGTCTTGTCGACAAATTGCTTGCAAAAGTTGTTCCTTGACACATTTTAGAAAACACCATAACTTTGTCTCCATTTACATGCAGTTGAGATGCTTATATATATCGAGTTAAATATCGATTGTACCAAGTTCATCAATCATTTCTTTCAGTGGTTATATTTATGACCAATAGTTCTTTCAGTGTAGACGATGTGTCTCTCGATGGATTAACAGGACTACTCTCATCAATCCTTTATCACGTCATGGTTTGTAAATTTGCGATATCATAGGAGACTAAATATTATACAACTCCAACAATGTTTAGTCTTACGTTTTCTTTTGGTCCCACCAAAGCATTTAAGTGTTCCATATGTTTGTGGCTATGGATGGTTGGCCATTTGTGTCTTGTGATTTCCAATAAGACTTATTCCCAATGGGTGTAGTGCCAGAGACATTAGTTAGGTGCCACACTGGACTTTTCGATGACATTGCTAGGTTAACCACCAAAATCCATATGACTTCCCGTTTTAACTATTCCAACTTCTCCGTCGGCGATGGCACTGGCAGCACGTCGACAATCTCCGCCGAGACGGCGATCGGGCGGCACGTGCTCAATCAAGATCGATGGGGTACTCCCAAACCAAGGGAGTGCTCGTCGTCGGCAAGGGCGCCATGTCCGGCGCATTCAGCGTCGGTGGCCATAGCTGGTGCGTCAGATACTACCCTGACGGTTGCGACAAGGACAGCGCCGACTGTATCTGCTTCGATCTCTTCTTCCTAGACGATCTTGACGCTGCAGCTGACAACGTCAAGGTGAAATATTCGATCAGTTTGCTCGACAAGGCCGGAGCTCCAGTGCCATACTACGCGAGCACCAGCGACGTGTGTCGTGTGCGCTTTCACCAGCACGACTCCATCTTCGGGCTTCCATAAGCTCATCAAGAGGGTAGAGCTTCCGTGGGATACCTACTATGATAGTACTACTATCCTTCTCCGTGTCAAGTCTCCAGGCTTCATATGTATGGATCCTCATCGGTATCCAACAATTATATATGTATCGGAGTTGTTCTAGTTCAGAGTCGTACAAGACTCTGAACACGTATAACTCTATCCCATAAATTCTGGAGTACCGAACGGCATATTCTCAGATTTTTCGTGTAACAACCTCCCCCCTCTTCTGTTCGCACCAAATTACAAACGCTCTCCATTATGGGCAACAAATCTTCCTCGTCTGCCTCCGGCGACGGCGACTCCAGCGCATCGACCAAAGTCGCCGACACCGCATCAACCATAGTTGCTGACACCATAACCGAATCATACGATCTCTGGATCGAGGGCTACTCGGTAACCAAGGGACTCGGTGTTGGCAAGAGCATCGACTCCGGCAGCTTCCGCGTCGCAGGGCACACCTGGTGCATCAGATATTACCCTGATGGCGTAGACACGAACTGCGCCGATTGGATATCACTCTTTCTCGTTTACATCCCTCCAGTTCCTGCTGATACTAAAACCGTTGTCAGGGCAGCATTCAAGTTTTCCTTTCTCGATCAGGACTGAAATCCTGTCGCCGCACACCAAAGGTACTCGAAGAAAACAGTAGACTTCTTAGTTTCCGATTCCTGGGGCTTCGCTGACTTCATCAGAAGGAACGGCGTTTTGGAAGGATCCAACTACCTAAAAGATGACAGCTTCGGTATGAGGTGTGAAGTTACTGTCGTAACGAAAGGATTCACCGTTGTGAAGGGTTCCAGAAAAAATTCCGTGAGAAATAAGAAGTTTGTCACGGTGCCATCATCCAAATTGAATGAGGAGCTCCGCGGTGTCCTCTGGGCGGGAGCAGCGACGGATGTGACATTTGATGTTGACGGTGAGGTGCTCATGGCTCACAGGAACGTGCTCGCAGCGCGGTCACCGGTGTTCAAGGCGGAGCTCTTTGGGTCCATGATGGAGAACTCGGCGTCTCGCGTGCAGATCGACGACATGGAACCCAACGTCTTCAGAGCTATGCTCCACTTCATTTACACCGACTCGATACCTTCCATGGACATGGAAGATACAATCATTATGGCTCAGCATTTGCTTGTGGCAGCGGACCGGTACGACCTGAGAAGGCTTAAGCTGATATGCGAGGATAAGCTCTGCATCCACATCGACAATAACAACGTGGCTGAGACGCTGGTTTTGGCGGAGCAACATGGTTGCATGGGACTTAAGAAGGCTTGCTTTGCGTTTCTCATGTCTCGCGGTAACCTTAGGCCAGCCATGGCAACCAAAGGTTATTATCATCTGAGGCATAGTTGCCCCTCTCTTATCGACGAGCTAATTTCCAATCTTGCTCCTTGAGGCCTTATTTTGAGAGCCTAAAGTTGGGCGAAGCTACTTTATTTGTGCTTGGTGCCGAGGCACCCATGCAAAGTGAAAAAATTAGCTATAGTCCTCAAATATCACCATATGCGCTTAATTCCTTTTTCATTTTGAGATGTTCTTTTAACCTACAAAATCCTTTTGAGATGTTGATTATTGGTTTACTTTTCAATGTTTAATACTCATTATTCCCAAATCATAAGATTAGATTAGCAATCATATCAACAAGCTATGTTTTTTTTGCAAGGCACAAGCTATAGGCAATCGGGGCTCCCTATACAATTTTTGTTTAACACCCAGGTTTTGTATAGCACCTTGGGAACTCGGCACCGTTGCCATATTTAGTTGTACGGTTGTGTCCGTTCATGGCACTTCCGACTCGATCCTATGAAAAGAAGTAACGCTTCATAATGTTTTCTTACTCTCACTATGAGTAGTTTAAATTGAGGACTTTTACAGTCCCCTATACTAGCTAGTATTTTTTTTAAATAGTGGCTAGTATTACGATCCAATGGCTCAAATTGATTGACTCCTCCCCAGCAATACTAACTAGTATCCATGTTAGAGTAGTAATTATTTTGTTATGATAAGGCTAAAATTGGGAAAAGAAATAATGGTAGACTAGTAATTATTGTTTAATAACGAGGTTACAATATTCATAAATGTGTAACGTCTCGGTTTTGATTGATTAGGGTTCTTCATTTAGCGAGTCCCAGTTAGGGTTCTTCGTCGGCCGTCGTCGCCGCCGCGAATTGTCCCCTCCTTCATTTCCCGGTGACGCAGATCCTTGTGTACCCGCTCTGTTCCGCTGTCGGCCGTTGTCGCGTACGAGCTCGGCCGCCAACTATGTACCCACGTTGTGACGACGTGGTTCCCGGACGCGTCGAGGAGATCGGGAGGATGTGCTCCGCGCCTGCGACTATGGTGCAGCGCCCAGGAAGCTCTAAGCCGTCGCCGGCCGGCCGGTTGCGGCCGCCGCGGAGGCACACGCAATCGCCCTCGTCCCACTCACCGGCGTCGTCTGCAGCATATCAGGTGCCGCGGAAAGCTCGGCCGCCGCCATTAGAGACGCCGCGACAGCAAAGTCCCTGGACGCATTCACGAGCAGGTCCTCGTCGGGCACATGCATCAGCCGCTGGAACGATCTCATCATGCACATTGCTTTATGATCTCTGATCTATTTTCAATTTTGTAATTATTTCTTTGTTCATATTTCAAAAGCATCTACTCCAGTAATACTAACCGAGATTCATGTTCAGATTCAGATATACAATGGAACATCTGAAGCATCTTGTAAAAATTGAATTTATATCAGAGACTTCCAATCATAAGTATTCTAGTAACAGATTGATAATTTGAAAACAAATCACAGCGCAATTAATGTAACATAGGAACAAAAATTTCGCCTTATGAACAGTGTCATGTGCTGAATTCAATCTCGTACAGGACTTAAAAACAGCCCTTGATGCATGCAGATGAGCTTTCTTAATTAAATTGATCAGGAAATAATAATTCCTAAACTACCCCTAAGAATACTAGCTAGTATTTTCTAGCAATACTAGCTAGTATGGGGGACCATAAAAGTCCTATAAATTAATGGCATGAGTGCCTGGGCAATGCGTTTTACGCTTTCAAATGTCTGAACGGACTATTATTAAACCTAATGCCAGATATGGAACAGGGAGTAGTAGGGCTCTACGTCCCAGTTTCCTAACATTTCAATGCATCAATTGTACTACGCCGTGATTTCTCCGAACTCTGAAACTCACATCACAAATCAAATATTCGTACACACGGTATAGTAAGTAAATTTTCTGCACGCTAATCAATCCTAAACCGACTCGTCGTCTAAGTATCTTTGCGCCTTCTCTTACATATACGAGATCGTATCGATGCAATCTTCTGATTTTCGGCCCTTGCTTTACGTTGCTAGGTTAACCACCAATCCATATGTCTGCCCGTTCTAACTATCCCGACGTCTCCACCGCCGACGGCACTGGCAGCACGTCGACCATCTCCGCCGAGACGGCGACCGGGTGGCACGTGCTCAAGATCGAGGGGTACTCCCAAACCAAGGGAGTGCTCGGCGTCGGCCATGGCGCCATGTCCGGCACGTTCAGCGTCGGCGGCCATAGCTGGTGCGTCAGATACTACCCTGACGGCTGCGACGAGGATACCGCCGACTGGATCTGCTTCGATCTCTTCTACCTAGGAGATGATCTTGACGATGCTGCAGCCGACAATGTCAAGGTAAAAGATTCGATCAGCTTGCTCGACAAGGCCAGACAACCTGTGCCACCGTACACGACCACAAGCGACGTGTGCACTTTCTCCAGCACGACTCCATCTTCGGGCTTCCACAAGCTCATCAAGAGGGCAGACCTGGAGTCGCCGTCGTCGCCCCATCTCGGCGACGACGACAGCTTCAGCGTTCGGTGCGACATCACCGTCATCAAGGCGATCCGTGCCAAGACAACGACGACGGCCGTCGCCCCCGCGAAGTCACAAACGCCGGAGGTGGCAAAGAAACCGCACGTCGCACACCCCATGGAACCGTCCGACACTGTCGACGTGTCTATCGCAGTCGGCGGCAAGCGGTATGGTGCACACAAGCACATGCTCGCCGCCCGGTCCACAGTTTTCACGGCGATGCTCTTCGGCCCGGCGGCGGATGACGATGGGGTGGTTCACCTGCGGATCGACAACATGGAGGCTAGGGTGTTTGAGGCTCTGCTCCACTTCATCTACACTGATGAGCTGCCCGTGATAGACGAGGGGGACAAGGCCGAGATGGCTCAGTGCTTGCTTGCGGCGGCGGACAGGTACGACTTGCAAGGGCTGCATCGACGGTAGCACGGTGGTGGATACGCTAGCAGTGGCTGAGCAGCATGGTTGCCATGGACTTAAAGAATCATGCTTCACGTTCCTCAAGAACTCTGGTAATCTAAGCGCAGCAATGAGAAGTCTTTCCTTTGTGCGTTTGACGAGAAATCACCCCTCAGTTATGAAGGAGCTACTGAAGTTTATTGCCGACAGATGACCTCTTCAAATTGGATCGGAAGAAGAAGCAAAGATCATCATTTTCTTTCCAGGATACATACGTATCTAGTCTAATTAACAATTTATACTAGCCCATCAACCCGTGCACCTCTCTTGTAAAGGAGCTATTCGATATGATAACCTCTTCTTATTGGATCAAAGATTATTCGCAGAAAAAAAATTGGATCAAAAGATCGCTATTTTTCTTTCGATGTTACATAGGTATCAAGTCTAACTAGTTATTTGCCCTTGCTTTGCTACAGGATAAAACATTGTCACTCTGTTCACGTGTATGGTACAAATTATGTTTTTCTTTGAATTTTAAACACAGTTGTATTCCTGACCATGTGACATTAATTCCAATTTGGAGTACTCGATAGACGAGTTTCATTGCTATGGTTTTGAAATAAATAATTTGTAACTTTAAAATAATAATTTTGTTGGTTTTACCTTTTGATGTTAAACCTGTTAAATTCAAAAAAAATATGAGTTTAGCTTGCACTGTAAATTTTTTTATTAACAAAGAATATTTATGTCTATTTGGCAAAAAATCATTATGATTTTTTTCGATAATTTGTCTATGGGGCACAATAAAAAGCCAACTTTCTGACACCGAACCAAAAACTTTATACATAGAACATTGAACAGCGTTCTACAGACAAAGTATTTTTTTGGTTTAGTATACTATTGAAAAATGCCAACCATATCTGCGGCCTCAGGCTGATGGACAATTTGTCTACAGACTTCGATCATCAGCATGAGGCCATAGATCCACAGGTGACAAATGAAAAATTGGCCCATGGTCCAAGAAACGTCTGCCTTTTTCCCTGAATCGAATTGCGGCGGAACTGCTTCCGCACTTAAGCTTTAATTTGTTCAAGGCGGCGGGTAGTGGCGCAACAGAACAACAGAAGAGCAGGGGTGCACTTGACTTAAAATCAAGGGATGGTGCACACCCTACCTCACCATACCGAGCCCACAGAATAGTAGCCATAGTTACAGAGGAAGCCAAAGGACTTTTTGCTGAATGGTTAGGAGCTCCGAGCGGCGAGTTCGATTCCCGGTAGGAGCGAATTTAGGCTTGAGGGTTAAAAAATTCCCCTCGCCCTTCCCTTTTTAAAAGCACAGGTCAAGGCCCAACCGGGGTCGTAGACCTGGGTAACGGTAGGGCCCAACATGGGGTTGTGGCAGTGTTCGCCGGCCCAGCTTCTAGGTCCCCCACACGGCAGCGGGCCCCTGTGTACGCGAGGGGATGGGGGTTCTGGGATTTCTCGGCCTACGCGTGAGATAGGATCCTTCTATTAATGCAATACCTCCGGGGAGGTCAACCCACGGTAGGCTGAGTTTTTTTTTATTTTAATAGAGGAAGGCGGAGTCGGAATC